>JBAMYA010071129.1:0-25359 GCA_037176975.1 Arrhamphus sclerolepis
GGAGTTTTTTCTTGCCACTGATGGCGTTGCCATGTGCTCGGGGGTCAAGCTCTGGGTTTCTTAAGCGCCTAGAGATGGCTTGTCGTAAATAGGCGCTATATAAATAAATTGAATTGAATTGAATTGAATTGAACAATAAGGCAGTAAAACTGGTTTAAAAACCCCACTGCATTCCCAGTCTTTTACCAGTACAGGTAGGCAGAGGGACAATATGAAACAATATGTAACAGAAAAATCTACAGATGAAAGTTTGTGAAAAATAAAAATGCTTGCAAGCCAGACGCTGGGCTAGCAATAAAAAGCTTAATTTTAATACATTTAAAAAAAAAACAGGTAAAAAATAAAAATATGCTACTTAGCATATTTTATCCTTTTTGGGAGTCTGAAATCTTTTGCAAATGATCATGGCTGTTTAATTTATTATTTGTACAATCATTTACAATCTATGAATGATTATTTTCTCTAACACTTGTGTCTCTGATATTCCCCTGAATAAACAAAGAGTGACATTTATATACTGTATTTAAACAAGCAGGGTCTATAAACACTGATCAAATAAATGCATGTATCTGTATTTGAAGCCATCGTCTTTATAGGTACGTCAAACAAAGCCCTATGATATTTTTAAATAAGGCCACATTTGCATGTATCTTGGTATCTCACATAAATTAAGTGCAACTTTCCATGTGAATCTTTACTCCTCATGTCCAGCACTTTGTTTCAACTACGGTTGTGTGGAAATGCGTTATAAATACAGCTGGTGTGCTATGGGATGGGGAAGATATCTCTAATACATCTTCGGAGATATGTAACTGTGAATATATTGTGATATAAATACACCATTAATTTAGCTTTTTTATTGTTTTTGTTTGTTTTTCGATAGAGCCACCTGCTCTCATCTTGTATCCCTATGAGACTCCATAGGAGAGAAATAGGAGCGATTTATCTGCTTATACTGCACCCAGAGCTCACATAGTACACCGATTTGAATAATAATAATAGTTATAATTATTATCTTCATCATCATCATCATTATTATAGTTATAATGATAATAAAAGAATCAAAGCTCAGTTTTTTGATGCACTGCCCAGGTACTCTTGCCTTCCCAAAATCTTTTGCAGAAGAATGTACCTCCTCGTTTTCCATAGAAAGGGGCTATGCATTACGTGTAATGGAAACTGGCCATTAAGAGTCAGAATTTTACAGTTAACGTCAAAAAAAATCTGACTTTATAGTCGAGATGATGAAGTATCAATGCACAATTCTGTTGACTCAAAGATAAGTCTTCTGTTTTTAATGTAGACTAATTATTTCTGAAGTTTTTTTTTTGTTTTTTATGATGACCTTTTCAGTTGCATGTTAATCGATACTGCGTGGCAGTTTAAAGCCTTTAAAGCAGCACAGAGGATGTTCTTTTATGGTAAAATTTCACTTTCAGTTTCTTGCTTCTAAGAAGAAATTTTATTGCCAAATTATCGTTGGATTCCCATCCCAGTTGTTGCTCACAACAAGTGCATATACGTTTCATGGTACTATGCCACGCATCAGCAAGGGTAAAACTAGCACACAGAGCGACAGCGGACATCATAGACAGAGCTAAGGAAGAGACTCGAGAGAGAAAGAAGAGGAAATGAGAGCCTGACCAAGAAAAAGACCAAACGAGACAAATCTTTGACAGCATTGTAAAAACTGCTTAACCATTAGTTCCTATAGCTTCTAAAGGGTGCTGATTAAGCTAAAAAATATATACTAAAGTTCCTTTCTGCTGCTTTAAATAAAAGCAATTGTTACTTCAAATGTCTGGCACCAAGTTTGAATTTAGCCTTTTTTCTCCAGCATCAGTTAGCTGCTGAAAAGACAACAATAATAGAGGGTGATGCTCAAACAGTAACACGGTAGGCAGATACATACACAGTAGTTAGACATAAATATCTTCTAGGTTTTCTCATCTGAACCAGATTTAACCAAATTTAGGCAAATTTATGCACCATTTACCATCAGGTAAATTTTTCTCTACAGGATACTTAATATCAACATAATCTAATATTACAAAATAAATGCATTGATTACTGTATCTTATCATGATAGCCAGACATCTAGTTTCCACTCATACATTCAATTTCAAATGCATGTGTTTAAACCTTTAAACCTTTTAAACTTTTGATTACTTGCTGAAATAATTCTAAAAGAATAAATATTAATAAAATGTAATAACATCCTTCAAAGCACTGCGAGGTGACATCAGAAGCCAGCGGTGCAACACGGCTACATCAGTACACATCAGTGGAAAGCGTCTTGTGTAAATAGCTGATTTGCAGGAATACAGAGGAAAAGAGGTGAACTTCTGTTCACCCCAGAGAACAATGTCAATATTAACATACGCTGTAGAGGTGCTCACACAAACCTTAATCAGTAAATAAAAAGGAACTGTACCATTGCTTTAAACCGTTTATTTATGTCAAGATGTTGAATGACCCATTAATCCACAAACTTTTCACAGCTCCAGTTTACAGCACCTAAGCTGCACTTGTGAAAACACATGCATTATTATTCATGTTCACTTCTGATGCTCATGAATCATCCATATGTGGTCTTGGACACACAGTTGACACTAGGATGTAATGTTGAAATGTGTATCATACTGGGTGGGGATATATTACTTCGACGGTGAACTCACCTGTGTGTGAGCGGGTGTGAATCTTCAGGTTCTCCAGACGTGAGAAGCTCTTGTTGCAGGTGGGACAGTGATGCGGCTTTTCATTGGTGTGTGTGCGGATGTGTATCAGCATCTTGTATCTATAAAATAGACAACATCAAACAAAGTCACACATTCACCAGATGTCTTCTGAGGTCACGGCGGCTGATATTTGGTAGAGTGTTACCGTAAAAAGGCTGAACTGCTGTGAGCCAATCTGATAAAATGTTCAGCCTGGAGCTGATTTTTCTTTTTTTTTTTTTACTCAACTAAATAGTTGTGTGGTTTATTATCTCAGACTAGCAGGGCTTTGGTCGGCTGAAATTTTGCAAGAGTTTGAGCTGCAGCATACTTTCACATTTTAGGTTATTCCTGTTTACATAGCTTTCTCCATTATGAAATATTTTTTATCTATTTGTGGGATTTTCTTTCTGGAACTAGAAGTTACCTGAAACACCGTATAAGGAGAGCCTGTGTGCTTCACAGGCCCTGGAAATAAGCCAAATCTTAGAAACAGTATGTCCTACAGTGCTGTCTTCTGGAAAATAGCTATTCAAAATACAAGACTTCATATTAAGTTGTGGGATATAGATTTTTTTTTTTTTAAAAAGCCTGAGTAGTTCAGCCTAAAGTTGGACATATTATTCATATTTGTCCCAAACAGAACATACATATATTTAATATTGTATTATTTAATCTATAGATATTCCTTTTATTGCGTGTTCCCATTACCTCGCATTGAAGCCCCTCCCATTTCGGGCACAGCCCTCCCACTGGCAGCAGTACCCAGAATCCTTTTCAGGCTTCACGTGGAAGTCGTTGATGTGATCCACCAGATCCTGCAGCGTTTCAAACAGCAGGTGGCACTTGAGGACAGAGAGAGAGAGACAGGACTGCATTCAGCAAAAAAGAAAAAAAGTGGCATTTGATCTGGCATTTGATTTTTTTTATTGTGATAAAAAATTTTACAGTCCATAATTTCAACTTTATGATCTCATTTCATTTTTAAGAAAATCAAATTAGGAAGAAAATTTCAAAGCTTTCATTGACTTTCATAGGCACGTCAAATACATCGTTCTTTTGATGCACTGGGCGTGTAGTGGCATTTCATGACATACCAGAGGAGAAAAAAATTAACTTGTCTAGAAAATTTCCATGAACTCGTGAAGTAGCTTTACATGAGGGTATGAATAGTGTCGGTTTATTCTGCAGCAATACACCCTATTCTTAAACATGATCCTTATTTCATCATGACACGTCTCTGTGCTGCATATCAAGACCTCAAGCTCTGCTAGTACTCATACTGCAGATGTAGTGATGTTGGGACAAGGTCACAGAGTAAAATCAAGTCAATGTTATTCAGTATTTATTACAGCCACAGTGCCAAATGCAAAAACAAATGCAAAGACTATCTTTACTGGCATTCACATTTGAAGGACTTGCCATTTGAACACGTGCAAGAAGTCACCAAGGCAACCTCGATGGTCTAAAGTGAACACGATTTAAAAACAACATTGTTCTCTGCCATACACTGCAAACTGTATAATGCACACAATAACAAATTCTCAATGTAGAACTTCCACATACGATAGTCCAAACCTGGCAAAAATCAGTAATTAAAAACTTAAAGTCCTTGGTTTACTGTTCCCACGTATTTTATGAAAATATAACAAAATCAGCACATCATGGAAGAATGCTGCGTGCAGTGTTTTAACACCATCGCAAAAGGATGTCTCCTCTGTTAAAACAGTCCCGTGACCAGTTTTACAATACACGGGCACTTATTTGTTTAATCTTGTTCTATGTGCAACTCATTTAAACTTCTCTTAAATGTACTAAATATTTTAATATATATTTATTTTATTATTCATTTCAAAATATGTCCGACAAATGAGAAGAATTGTATCCCCGTGGCCCTGAGGACTTCATTTGATCCAGCTGAAATAAAACAGGGACTCATGCGATATGAAGAGAGGTAACTTTTTTCAGTACTGCTGAAACAGAAGCAGCGCTGCTTTTTGCAGAGCTGCTTGTGGTGCTCATCCGCAGCGTGCAGATGTGTTTGCTCTCAGCACCACTTAGTGGTCAGAGTAACAGCTACTGTCTTTTTCACCAACCACCATATGATTTTCTCACAGCAGAGCTCAAATATTGTGGCTGCAGAGTCTAAATTTTCTTTTCTTTTCGGAGATCCTTTCTGACAAATATGTGTAAACTTTCAGACGCATGTGGCAGGAAGCAGACAACTGAAGTAGAAATTTGCGAGACGTGTAGCATATTGAATTAAACATAGGAAAGTTTTTTTTGGTTTTTTTGTTTGTTTTTTTTTACCTTCAGCCAGCGACAGGCCAACTGACCATCCACGGAGGATTCAGGAAACACTGGTTTCTCACTATGCTGACCAATGAACATGGATGAAGGAAAGGTGTAGCCCCTCGGTGGGCTGCTAATGGGGAGATAAAATGGATAACCGTGCTGAGAAGCTCCGCCTTCAATGCTGCGATGATGTGTCCCTTCCTGAAAGAAAAAAGCCATCCAGGTGACTGCAGTATTGTCGTTCAGACAGTGATTCTGCAACTGAGCACTTGCATCAGGGAGATCTACATTAACAATTACTGTAATTATAAAAACAGTTTTATTATTTTATTTTATTTTTTATTTTTTTTATCTTTATTTTTATTTTTTTTTATTTTATTATCATTTTTATTTTTATTTTTATTTTTTATTTTTTTATATATATATTTTTTTATTTTTATTTTTTTATTTTTTTTTAATATATTTTACTTAATACCATGTTTCGATTGTTTTACTTTTCTTAAATGCACATTGAGTCTATATATGTCATATGAAATGTGCAATATAAATAAACTTGACTTGACTTAATTTGTAAGTTTGTGGTGAAGCATTCAGTCTTAGTAAATATGTGACCTTAGTCTATGGAATGCATGCAGCAGAAAGACTCAAGCTATGAAGTCATGTAAAGGATGACCCTGATTTAAGTCAGATAAAGACAGAGAAATGCCAGAGAAAGCACATTCTTTGCTTTTAAGTTTGAAATTATAATTTACGTTTCCTGTTCCTGGTATATAATGAAGATTAAGAAAAGTTGTTCTATAATTCAAATGTAATTCACTTTTCCTTGAGATGTAGGTAATGGCTTTAACAAAGACTTAAATGGATAAAAACAGTCTCAAAGACATCCTTGAAGACCTTCATGAGGGCATCAGGTTAACATTTAATGATTAAGACAATTTACAGTAAAAATAAAGGATACTTTCTGAGCTAAATGAATAATCTTGACTAAAACGGAAAATTTAGTGCTCTAACAAAATAAGCCCCGCATTTGATGTTTTACCATTCACGCACGGCCAGAATTCGATTTGGACACAGAATCCCTGTAACGCTGTGTGCAGACTAATTAGATTCTCCCTGCAGATCGTTCTTCAATTCAGCGCCGCTGAAGAAGAGTGGAGAACATTGAGCGACAATCAGTCCCTAGTTTGATTAACCTGAAAAGACTGAGAACAGCTTTTTACCAAACAATCCACGAAACATCTGATTCAACTTGAGCCATGTTGGTTGTCAATGAGACACACAAAACAGTAAGCAGGAAGAAAAAGGACATTCCAAGACTGACGTCTTGACACACATTAAAGGATTAGACGTTTTGAGGAGCACACTGATTTTTATTGTCTTGTGAGTTGCAGCCAGTGTGCTCATATTATGTTCATGTGAGTTTTCAGTTGCTGTATGTAAGATTTTGTTACCAACAGTCAAAATTAAGCTGTTTTCCCAGGTCTTTGGAGTACACTAAGCAAACCAATTCTTTACAAAAGTCTAAAATGTTCAGCTTTCTTTATTTTTGAAATAATGTTTTATAACAATCTCTAATAGCAGCTGTTTTTGCTAAATTCTCTAAATGGTAAAAAAAAAAAAAAAAAAAAGTATAGATGACGAGTATCTGGAAGCTGTTGGGATATTATTTTTAAAAAAAAAAGACGTGTTAATATCTGGTCTCAAAGTCAGCTTAAATATTTCTGTATCTGAAACAAAGACTCAACAGCTGACCGGACTGAAAATTCAAAACGGAGGTTTGATTTCCCAAATATACAATTAGCAAGTGTAAGTTTTACAAATGTATTGTCATGTCTTGGTTTTGATCACAAGTTTACCTGAGTCTTGTTCAGTTATCGTGTTTTATTAAGTTTTAGCATTGGTTCACTTGTGCTCTTTTGCTATGTTTTATGTTTCGTTTTGTTTCCTGTTTCATTTTGAAAGCACTTCCCTTCCCCATCAGTAACTGTCAGCATCTATCTCTTGTCCTCCCTTGATTATTTGTCTGCGTGTATATGCCGTCTTGTCTTTCAGTCTTTCCTTGCAGGTGTGTCATTATTCTCTTGCTTTTGTTCCCTGTGATTGCTTCCCTTCACCTCACTGGCTTCTGGATTCTTCTGCAACAGCCCCCTTTGCTTAATAAAAGGACACTGCGTTAAACAACTCCCACCGCCCCGATCTTCCGCATTGGGATCTTTCACCTGTTAACGCTTTATTAATATCTCCCTCTCCTGTTATTTCTTCCTTGCTTTTCTAATCTAACAGTCCATCATAAATGATCCTTGAAAGAATCCATTAATTTTTCAAATACGCAACAATTTGTGAGCATCAGTTTGTCATCTGTGCAAACAAACTGCTATAACATTCTAATGTAACAGTTCATATGTCTCTTATTTAATGAGATATTCCAACCAGATGTGGAGAGTGTAAAACTCTTTGCCTCATGGAACTACACACTAAAATGCCGATTTTAAAGATTAATACCTGTTGTGAAACGACCACAAGTACTACTGTTGTCACTGACTTGTATCTTGGTGTCTTCACAACATTTGCAGGCTAAACTGCCAGTGGAGAAGCAGGTTATAAAAGTACAACAACTCTTACCTGGAAGAAGACATGTGGTTGAGGACTGCTGCTGTTGTGAGGGGACTCCAGGGGCGAGGCTGGAGAAGGGGATGACGGGGAGGATGGAGATGGGGAGAGGGAGGTGGCGTGGCGGGAGGAGGGTGACAAACTGAGGTCCATGGCTGGAGGAGTGAAGCAGGACCCGGGTCGTTCTTGAGAGGAAGACTGGGAATCTAGATTTGAGACGAGCAGTGAAAAGTGACAGTGTCATGTTTCAAGCAGGTTTGACTTGGGGCTACCCGAGTACCACCAAAACAGTCCTCTAGGTGGCAGCACCAGACAAAACTGTTTGGTAACGCTGCATTTAGGGCTTTTGACAGATACGAAAACACTCGATGGAGGATCTGCTCATCTCCCGTTTTGCCAGCAGGCTTGCTTTACTTCTTGTTTTTACCTTGAAAGACTTGTGTGAACTTGTGCTTTGACTTCCTTTGTTCTAGCTTGTGTCTCGTTATCATCTGAGTGCCAGTCAGTGTGCATTTTTACATTTCTTCCCTTCGCTTAAAGATGTCATCATCTTTATGCCAGTCTTTCTGTCCATCACTCTGCCTGTGATTTATCATACTGGTTTCTATCTTTGCAGGTGGTCTGGTTTTGGGATATCCTCCCCTGGGCAGCATTTTTAACAATAAAACAAGAACAATAAAAGACTTAATCGTTGTTTATTCCTCCCTCCTATGGTCTGAATAATTTTATCCTGTGATGCAGCTTAAATAGACTTTGCTAACTTCTCCACTCATAACGCATAAGCTAAGCTTTGAGGCCATGGTGGCTAGCACTTTGTTCAGCTAAAATCTTCTGTTGAGGGACTACGGAGATGTACAATAGTCAGTTGCAAACTGGAAATTTTCCAAGAAATAGCAAACCTGTCAGGTGCTTTTTTGTAATAAAATACTCTGAACTACATTTGGGCTAAATCAGTATGTACGCATGCACACAGGAGGTTTTTAAAAAAAAAAAGGCTAATGTCAGTTCAACATGTTTGCTACTGATGGGTTTGCTTCTACACAAGTTAAGAATTGTAGGTTAGTGGTTAAAATATAAAACTTTCATTTAAATACACTTGACACAGGTGATGACAGGTACTTTACAAGTGACAGCAGATAACTCGAAAGAAGGAAAAAGGTGGTGGTGAATGTTTTTCTAATGATTAGCACATTAGTTTATGTTTTTTCATTTTATAGGCACTAACATAGTGTTACGTTATAAAATAGATGTGTATCTCAGAAACAAAGATCACCTTTCATTAAGGCGTTTGAAGAAAACATTTAGCTTTTTTTTCCTGCTGGGAACATTAAAACATTTCAGATGAGAAACACAAGGAGCACACAAAAAAGAGGGGTATTTTACAATTTTTCCAGTTACTCAATGTCATGCCCCATGTCATTTAACAATTTTAGATTACACACTGAGCTACAGCAGACAGACGCATAAGCACACATTAGACATTTCTCAGATAAACAGCTCATTTTGTCTGAGTTGACTGTGGTTTTCCTTGGGGTAACTCCATGTCAGTGTCACGCTGCACTTGTTATAGGTAACGCTCCAAAATCTGAAGACAATCTATGTCTGTTTGAGGACAGAAAAGAGCTGTGATTTATTGGATTTACAATATTGGGTTACTGGGAAAGTGAGAACACTGAATCAACTTATTACACTATTGAATTACCATGGTGATTGACTTAAGCCACTTTGAGAAATGCACCGACTTTCATTAATCAGACGGCAACTGATGTGTTGTGTTGGTGTCATGTGTGAATGACCCCTCTTAAGCTCTTTCGTAACATTTTGTGGCCACAATCTGACTTGGTTGGTTCTAGTAACAGATGCACAACAGTGCAATTTGACGCTTTCTCTGGTATAACGACACGTTGCTACGTTAAAAACTGTGGAAGGACTTAAAGTTCTGCGTGCGGATCATCTGTCAAAACAGCAGTGATGATGGGGATGTTCCCCAGGTGAAGCAAATTATTACATTTTCATGTAATTGATAACAACTATGTTGTTGTTAGTGCAATTAGACCTTCACAATTATGATACTGTCTTAATAATCTGTTGTGCACAACCACTCAGCACTTGGCATCTAATAAAAGTTTTTATGAGGCTATGGTACAGTGTAAAAAAAACATTGTTTCTGTGATGACTTTAGCGATATACCTCAATATATTTAAGGTCCAGCCTTACACTAATGGTAAATAGAAGTGGCACCAAGCTCTCTGTTACCTTCAGAGGCAAGTCTTAATAAAACGTTGACGTACACTAATGTTATTAAAGAATGAACAAGAATATTGTTCTTATGTAAATGAAAAGGGCTTTAATCACTGCACCACTGCTGTAGACAATTAAATTGGCTTACAGTGTGACTAAGTTCAGCTCAATTGTTTTGTTTTGTTATTTTCTCTGTCAGCTTTTACCTGGAGAGGAGGGAGGAGATGGAAATGTAGTGCATCGTAGCCGGGGTCGTGTGGCACTGACAGGGCCACAGACTGACGAAGGACAAGCTCTCTTTCCTAAAATCACAGGAGCGCCTGTTCGTCCAGAGGGAAGCTTCAAGTCCAGCGGCTCATCCAGTGACAGCATGGCGGCGGCTTATTGTTGACCACCTGAGAAGAGAAAAAACACGCTGACCAACCATGTAAAGCATTTTCAATATTTCTTTAGTGAATATTATCCATTATCAGTGGGATTCTATGTATGTAACACATTCACACAAAATGACCTGAAGCGAGACATCTTAATTGTATTTTTCACAGCTTTTAAACATTAGTGCATTTGATTCTGTCCCCTTCTTGGACGTTTTCACTTTTGTGTATCTTGTAGTTGTGCTTCTTGCATATGTTGAGAAATAAATTTCAAAAATGTTTCTTAAAACTCACTAGTTTACAAAGCAGCAGAAATGGTCCTTTATTGTGTTAAAATATCAGCTTTAGTTTCGTTTGAAGCATTGGATTACTTTTAGAAAATGAATTCTAGCTTTCACCGTCTCCCGACCCCACAGCTGGCAAAAATCACCCCGAGTCTGGTCTTGCACTTGTACACACTGGAAACAGGGAAGCTAGTTCCCAGAACTACATGGGAACGGTGACTTAGAGACTCGAGAAAGTAATGACAGAGAGAGAAAGAGTAACCGAGCAAGAGACCAAACAAAAGCAAATCTGGGGAAAGTCATAAAAGTGGCTTTATCTCCATGCCTTTGAGAGACCTTCTGAGTTAAAAATCAAAAAGGGTTTGGGTCACTTTAAGTTGGTTTTCTGCAGTTTATAGAAGATAAATAAAAGCAGGCTTGTAGTGATAAACTGGTGACCCTGTCCAAGATCTACTTCTTCTCTCATCTAAACCTGCTTTTCCTTCTCTCTTCCTCTGTCAAAGACACAGATCTGATGGGAATGTTTTTCCTCGCTAACAGTGGTCCCTCCTGCACAGTGGGAGCTTAATATTTTTTCACCCCTTTACGACTGACATTAATGCTACAAGGGAGGGCTGGACATGTCAGTTTTTGTTGCAGACCAGTTACTGAACAAAAACCTCATGAGAAGTGTAATGTTGGTTGGTTACTGTCTTCCCCTGCATTCCTGTGGTCTGCTCCTGAGGAGCCAAACGAGATTTTACAGTAGCGTTCTACTTCTGATGGCTTGACACTTTGGATGAGGCATGAGGCAAAAAGCTATCCCAGTCCGTGACTCACCCCGTGTGTTCTTGTTAAATCAAATGACTCAAGATCCCAGGATCTGCTTCAAAGGGAGGGTCTCACAAGAGGAAACCAAAGGGAGGAAACCAAGCAGTGAAGTGGACAGAGTCTGCAGGGAAATGCTTGACAGCTGCTGAGAAAGCTGATGCAGAACATACAGTTTTCACACTTGAGAAGCACTTGGGCAGATCCACAGTCATGTAGAACTGTTTTCAAGTCTTTTGTCCATATAGTTTGTCTTTACACACGTTACCATTATTAAAGACAAGAAGCCGTGAAATGGATTTGAGCACTGAACTAAAGTAGAACTGGTCTTTTAGACACTCTTCTACATATTTTAATATAATTAAAGCTTAACCTCATATCGTTGCAGTACTTGCAACATTGTGTTAATGTATTTTCTGTACACTGACCTCATTTTAGTTATTGTGTTTTTATTTAACACTTCACACTGTCGCAAGCTCAGTACTGGGAGTAACTTGGCAAAAGGCAAAATATCTCTTGATATACACAGACAAGTCAGTTAAATGAAATTACTTGTTGCAGCACATGAACCAAACAACCAACTCCCTGTCCAACTGTCATGATGTTGTAGCTTTGACAAACAAACATAAAAATATCCCAGACACACATTGTTAAGATGCCACATTGTTGTTTGGTGGCAAAATGATTAAGCTGAACACCACATTGTTGACAACAGATGCCTTAATTTGATTTTGCAAATTCAATTTGAGTTTAACTGAGGTTACAGTAACAGAACAGCTTGCATCTTTTCAGTTCTAAGAAACTCCTGAACATCCCCTGAATTAATTCTTCATCCTACCAATCCATGACACCAAAGAAAATCTTAACATCTTTAACTCTGCTACTATTACATCTCAAATCTTTCCAGTTTCTTGCAAAGCCGCTTTTGCAGTTTTCTAAACCCTATTTTCTGAACCAAGTGCTCAGTGTCCCAAACCCATTTATTGAACTGATCAACCTTTTGACAGAACCTAAAGTGCTCTTCATCTAGTTTGACACAACTTGTAAACATATCCTCATCCACTAAAACACATTTTGCACTGTGATGCACTTGTGTTGCATAATGGCAAGTACAGGTAGCAAAAGTGAAACTCAATTAAAGCACAGGTGTCTCAACTTCAGCACAGCAACTCAAATGTATCACACTTGTGGCCAATGATGTGAAGAAACCAATATAAGCCAGTTCAGGAAGCCCTGGCTGTTGAAGTGTCACTATGGATAGAAGCAATCAGAGAGGGTCAAGGAGCAAAGATTCCAGTACGTACAGGTGGGTGTTCGATGCTGCAGTCTGTCTTTAGGTACCACTTACAAAACTATATGTATTTTTCCACATAGTGTTTCAACTGGATTCCTTAGAACAACCACTTGCATGTATTTTTATGGATGACGCTGGATTCAGTCTGACCAAAAGGAGGAGGAGAGGCCGGAACGCTACTGGCCAACGAGTCATTGTTGCAGTCCCTGGCTAGCGTGGTGGCGATGGCACGTTATGTGCTGCCATCAGCAGTCATGAGGTTCTCCACCTTCATCCCACATTGGGGCCATAAAACACTCAACATCTCCTGACATTTGTAAGTGATCTTCAAGACTTTGTGTTAGGGTGTGAGCAGCAGGATCATGAACAGGCAGGACATCCCGTGTGGGACAGTGTGAGTTTTCACCGTGCCATCCAGGTCAGACTGGTTCAGTATCGACCAAGAATTCCTGAATGTTTGCCTTCTACCATACTCCCCTTTCCTCAACCCAACAGAGGAGTTCTTCTCTTCTTGGTGTTGGAAGGTTTATGACCGTCAACCCTAAACCAGGGAAAATCTCTTGCAGGCCATGGAGCTGGCCTGTAATGACAAAGGTGCCAAGTGTAGGTCCGGCATACCAGGAGTTATTTTGCATGTTGCCTGGACAGGGAGAATGTGGCCTGACCCAGTGATGTGGGCTGATCCAGCACATCGACATGATGATGTAGATGAATAATTGTATTGTATGCACTTTTGTAGTTGTCATGGTATTCTTGTTTATATTTTTGTTTTTTACTACAAGTGCTAAACAGGATTTGTGTCTTTCTAAATGCATTTTCCTAATGTGAACAGTAAAGATCTGGTAAGATCTGCCAACATTTGGTTTTGAGCACTGTTTGAACTGTTGAGGTAATAGTTTGGTTTTGCAGGAAGAGTCAGAGGTTTTGTGCATGTAGTTTGAAAATTGGGTTTTGTGTTTACGAGTCTTGAGAAAAGTATGGAAGGTTTCAAGAAATGTGTATTAGAAGTTGAGAAACTGTAAAACATAGTTGTCTCTTTCAAGTGCTTTGTGGATTCCTGAAATGCTTCTGATTCACAATGTTGTTCTAAAGTTTCAACCATGATTTTAAATTATGAGGTGAGTAGGGTTCACATCAGAATGGAAAGAAAAGTTTCACTTGTAGCTTAAAAAGAAATACTTATTCCTATTTTTATCCTCAGTCTGACTGATATTTCTGGGATGTTATTTGTTTAACCCCAAGAGGCTCATAATGTAAAAATGGACAAACTTTGTTTCAATAATAATCCTAACCACAACAACAATCATGAAGCTTTACAAGTTTGTCCTTTCTTTCAAAATATTACCATAATGCCTGTAAAGCATGTGTCACTTTGCACTTATTTGAAGGACTTGAAACTTGTATGTGAGCCTGTGATACAGTTAATACACAAACAGGAAAGCTTTAAGCAGATGTTTGGTTTACACAGCAAATAGTAGAAATAGGGACTTTAACAATTTAATAAATGGATGTCATCATCTCACTTCAGTAATCCAGCTGTCATCTGGATGAAGCAGGCAGTGCTGTGAGGATCAAGGAGCACCACAGGGTGCTGTACTCTCACCATGTTTCTGAGTCCTATCACCTCCAGAAATACTCTGATTGCTCTGCTGTTATGGGGTGCATCAGTCATGGACAGCAGGCGGTCTACAGAGGCCTTGGGGACTGCTTTGTGGTATAATGTGTGCAGAAAAACCTCATTTTGTGTTTTAGGAGGAGCAAGAATTACCTGAACATTTTTTCCATGATAGAAAAAGTGGAGGTGGCGTTTGACAATGGGACGTTAACCTGGACAAGAGTCTGGATTTGAAATGCAACACCAACTCTGTTTACAAGAAAGAACAGAGCTCTTTCTGCTTCCTGAGAAAAATTAGGATCTTCAGCATTTGTTACAAGACGGTGGATGTTTTCGGTACTCAAATAAACTGAACAAACCACAAAAGAATCTGGCGGTATGCTCAGGACATGCTGTATGTTTTATGAGTTGCTCAACATAATGGACAACACAGCACATCCTCTGAACACTACTGATGAGACAATGGAGAATCTTTAGTTGGAGACTTCTGTAGCTCAGTGGAGACTAACTGAGAACCACAGATTATGGCGAGTTAGGGGGCAGCACTCACTCATCTGGAGCTTTGCAGACCTTTCTGGTCTTCTCTAGTGGCTTCCCCTGGTTATTCCAGGCAAAGTAGACAGGATCAGGAATAGAGCCTGGAATTTTTCGTGAGGCTCAGGACATCAGCATTCTTCTTCTATCTCTCATTATCAATTAAGCACCTTCCATCATCTCTACACAGAAAGATCATCTGGCCACTTCACCTGCATCATATCAGCCATGACGGATTGTAGTTTCTTTGCTTTGGATCTATGTGATGTACACTCATATACACCATGGTTGTTTGAAGGTAGAAAATGGCATAAAATGAACTATTTGTGTCGCCTATTTTGGATTGTTGCTTTCCTTCCCATAAGAGTGGTCGTGTGTGCAAAAAGTCCTACATGCAATACATTACTGCCACCTAGTGGATAAAAGTAGCACGATTTTGCAGAACTCAGGTAGCATCTATTGCAGGGGTTGACCGCATGTGGCTCTTTCGTCCCTCTGCTCCCCGTGTTTTGGAAAATAAATAATGAATATTTAATTTAAATATATTTTATTTTAGTTCCTCAGTTTTTCAAATGTAATTCTCAATTTGAAGATTATGGTGCTCTTGTAATGTTGAAATAAAACATGTTTAACTTTTTGTCACTCCAAATATGCATCACGACCGCCGGTGTGCGACACCTGCAGGGACACCATTTATCGAGCTTTTCAACCCCAGGTAGGCCAACCATGGAGGAACCCAAGAAAAGAAAGGTTTCTGTAGAAAACAGAACATTTAATGCTACCTGGACAGATTCATTTCTAGGACGATCTCTTTCGTTTAGTGGCGTTGCCATGGTGAATCGTGGTAAATTGATGATGGATTTTTATAGTCGTGGTAACTCAAAGTCAGCATAGTCAGAGATCACTGAACCAACTCTGAAGAGTTTCTTGACCAGAGTTTGATGGTTTCCAGTTAGGTTTTTGACTCGGAGTTTACTGAACCTCCTCTCTGAAACGTTCTGATCTTCTCCGGAAAGAACTATATTAAAAACAAACATCGCTCAGCCTCACAAACGACACCTTACAATCCTGTGTGAAGATGAAGGTGACGTCAGCCCTGATGTGCGTTGATGAAAAAATCACATTAACCAAGTAAAATAAATGTTTTAATTGGCTATTATTATACTGTATATATTTTACATTGTTCAAAGAAATACTGCTTTTTTAAAAAAACAAAAATCTTATTAAAAGGATGACAGCACACAGAAGCAGGCAGCATTTCTGGTTGCTGAATAATTTAAATTCATCTTTTTATTTCATGAATACGAGGAGAACTCAAATAGACAGAGTATTTTATATGATGGTAACCTTCAACTACCGTCTTTTTTTCACAGTTCAAAATATTCCGAATGCTGTTGTTGCATGCAGAAATCAAAATTAGTTTCCCCTACAGCAGTTCATTGATTCCATAAATGCAGCATACTGTAATTACTTGATACACAGCATGAAGGTTATCTTCATTTTAGACACTAAAAGGGTTTTGTGACTCCCGGTGTTTTGTTTTGTATTTGTTTTCTGTGGGAAATGGGTCCAAATGGCTCTTTGAGTGTTTAAGGTTGCCGACTCCTGCTCTGTCAATAGCGATTGATACAGCGAGTCATTCCTGACCAGCACTGTACAGTGACTATTACTTTAATAAAGCATATGTTGAAAACTGAGGATTAGGGTTAAGGATTTTTTTATCTTGAAATAAACACACCAAATTATGGAATTATTGATGCTATAATTTTAAAAGTAAAATGCCCAAAGGGATTTTGAGTAGCACCACTATTTCATACCTTACTGTTTTGAGACTGTACACACCCTTGGGATGATCCAGTCTTCAACTAGCTGATTTATAAAGACTTTTAGTTAAAATATGTAAAAATAAATAAATAAAATGTTTTTTTAAAAATGTGAAAAACCACACATGTACAAGGCAACAAACTCAACTCTTCGCATACTGAGGTCATCCATCCCATTGGCTCACAGGATAAAAATTTAAAACTCACCCATGATCATAAAGAGATTCTGTGAATTATGATGTGACTGACCACCAGACACTCATCAAAGTATGTATTTTTTTTATTATTATTTTAAGCAACTCACAAATAAATAGCAAAAAAAGTAATATAATAATAACACTAATAATAATTTCAACATCTGCATCCACTGTGGTATGGACTTTCTCCATCTGACCTTCACCAGGAAGGCTATTTTTTCCATTTAACCAAATTTGGATACAAATCTATCTTGCAGAGTTTTCCCTCGAAAACCCTGCAAGAGTGAAGAAATGCTTACAGACATCCGTTTTTCTGGACAATAGTTTTTTAGTTACTGTTTGCCTCTAGTGGGACTCTTAAAAGGCGCCAGACGTGGGCTGAAATTAGTTCTGTGACACAAATGCGAAACCTCAATTGGGTGTCTCGCTGTATGACTCTTTAATGACAGCTAACAGAGCATTCTTGATTTACTTTTACTGGCTGAATTTAAATCCGCAACTACGTACGAGCTACACGTACACCTCTTTAACTCAGAAACTCGCTGTCGCCACAAATTCTTTTGCAATCACTGACACAATCTCCCAACATCATATGAGGCACACAGAATAAACCACAATGAAGTCAGTGTTTAGGTCTCACTGCTGGCTTGCCAGCTACCTCACCACAATGGTTTCTCATTCCACTCTAACCTCACTGAATTTTCCCACACACACTCACATACGCGCTGCTATTTGGGGCTATTGTAAAAGCACGCACATACAGGACCATATGTATCCAGGCACGCATGCAGACTCGGGTCACACCAGTTGACATGTGCAAGACTAATAATTGCACTTGAGCCCACAACTTCCAGCAGCTCCTCCCCATTTTTTCCCTCAGTGACCTGCAATTGGGCAACATGCCCAGACTCTTGCATGGATCCCCCACTGCATGAAAAACACATAGTTTGACAATGCTTCACCAAAACAAATTTCCTGGACCTTGTACATGCATGCACACACAGATGGATATGGAGCACTTATGAAACAGATGTAAACCTGCCTAGGTTTGAAAAAATATGATTCAGGGAGGCATTCAGATTTACAGTTTACAGTTTAAATTTCAAATCAGGTTGCATTTGCTGAACCTAGGAAGAGGGGGGCAAAACCTTTTCTGCTCTTGCTTTTTGCTTTGCTAACAACAGCAAATTCTCACCAGTAATTATACAGTTCATTTAACAGAAGAAGAAATTAGTTCCGAATCAGTATTTTGTCTAATCCCAATTGGAAATTCCAATTTCCCATTTGTTATTGAATGCACCATTCCTACCTACATCCCTGATATAAACTGGTAAATATTGACAAAAAGAACCCCCCTTTTTAATGTTAACCTTAGGTAGGCCTGTGACACTTTAACCAAAGAAAAATTTGCAATAAAAGCTGTTTCTTCTTTAAAGCAGCCCAAAAGCAGTTTTTAGTTCAGTCACTCCCCCTTCCCAGCCATCATGTCCATGTGGACCCCATCTGGCTTAAAAGTGGTCTTGGGCTTGAAATGGTCAAATGTCATGGCTCCCATATGGTTTCAGTATTATAGGCCCCAAATGAGGAGCCAATGTGGGCAAAAATATATGAGACCCATAAGGGACATAAGTATATTAAATGGACATGGGCAAGAAAGAGGGAAAATTGGTCCCATACAGTCCTATTAAGGCTTACATGGACTTCATATAAAATAACCAGTTTGTCAACGCCAAAAAAACAGGTCTCATCGTCCATATGGGAATACACAGGCGGGGCCATGATGAAACCTGTAGACAAACCCATATTTACGACCCTCCTTTAAGCAATTCGACATCCATATATGAATGATGGCTGTTTATAAGCTGCTTTTAGGACACTGTCCAATATTTACTCTTGTTTGGTCTCTTGATCATCATTCTGTTGTTGTCTTTTGTTTTCTGGACTTTCTTGTTGCCTTTGCCATGTTGTCCACTATAGCTCTGAGAGCCGCTTTCATCGCTGTTGATGCCTGGATGCCACATAGCCATAACAAAGGTACCACAAGTGATAACCCAGGTGGTGGTTCAGTTAATTGGGGTGATTTCTTTTTTTTTTAATTGATATTTAGCGTGGTATTACTCAGGGATAGTGATATGCATTTGTCCTATTCTTGTGAGAAATCTCAATGACACTTTAATTTCAGCTGCATTGTCCTCTGAACTAGAGACAATCAGCAAAACTGCCCTCTTATTCCAGAAGTGTCCCACTAAAGTCAAAAACTGGAGCTACGTCCTCATCCAGGGACAAGAAAAAGTAATGCCTGGACAGTCCTTTATGTCCGCCACACCCTTATTCTGCAGACAGTAGCTCTACACACATGAATACATATTTATGCAAATGACCAAGAGTTCACGTTCAAACAGCTTCTGACTGGGCATTGAAGAGTTTTGTTGCAATGATTTTTTTTTTTAATGCATAAAACCAATCAAATCACTTCCAGAAATGACAGACCGACAAACTCCCAGGTACCCCAAGGTAAAACACACTAACACATGCACTAAGGAGTTAGTCCTCCTCTCTCAACAAACATTTGCTTCTCAGTGCCTTGATCTGGCTGACCCCCCCCACCCCACCCCCCCGTTATTTTTTTACTCCCCTCTGTCTCTTCTTCCCTCCCTCTCATTCCTTCCTGTGGTTTTCCTCTCCCAGTCCTCCAGTAGAGCATTCCTTTCCTATTCCCTCCACTTCCCACTCTTTTTTTCTTCCCTATTTTTTATTCTCAAGTGCATTTTTGATATCCCCCCTTTCTTCTTTCTTCTCCTCTTTTTTGTGTCGCCTTTTTAGAATATACGACACTCCACCGCTCCAGTAACACTGTCAGTCCTTTTGTTTTTTTCTCTAAGAGGTTATGTGCTTTGATCTCTCCAGCCCACGTGCTTTTAAGGTATTATGCAATGATGCTGCAACTGGGAAGATGACAGGAGGCTTTGTTTTTGTCAGTTGGAGGCATACAGAGACAAGAAAAGGAGAACGTCTAGAAAGGCTGAGGTGCATTCATGTGAAGTGCTGGAATAAGCTGAAACTGGACACCTGTTTGCCAAATGGTGAGCTGAAACAAAAAGGCAGAATTAAAAAAAAATGGTGGAAAAAACAGGGTAGGTTTTTCAGGTTAGAAAGGAGGAAACACTTTTTTCTCTCTTTTCAGAGAAAAAGAAAACATCATTCCTGTCTAGCAATTTTTTTTTGCAAAACTGGAAGAGGAAAGTTCAACATATTTTTGAGAGCCAATCGTCATCCAAAACACAAATGACAATATCACATTTCAAAATGGAGTCACAGAAATAAAAATGAAAACAGGACTAGGTGGGTGCTTTTTTTTTCTTCTTTTTTTTTGTCTATGGCAAAAAAAATAGTGTTTGCAGCTTGTGAATGTGTTGGACAACTGTTAGCTCTGATGTAAAGTATATTCTCTATTCCAGCATTCAGCACACTGAGCTTCCCTCTGGGCATGAAAAATGGTGTGGTGAAGGGAGACAGAGAGTGAGGAGGTGGTGAAAACCTCAAGTAGAAAACAGAAACTGTAGGAGTCAGACATGAGCTCCCACCCTTTCCTGTCCTCACACTTTTCCCATTATTTGTCTCAGTATTACCCTCCCTCCCTCTTTCTCTGTCTCTCTTGCGTCTCGACAGCGCTAAGTGATGCAACTCTACAGGGCAAGTCTGCAATAGCCACCAGTGGAGCCTGCAGAGTCTCCCGCACTGACACTGGCGTCTTCAGCACTTAGCAAAGGCGAGGCGGCGGCTGTCAGGGTCAGAGGAGCAGTGGATTAACCTCTCAAGAAAGGAATTGTGTTGTTTGCTTTACACAAACAACCCTTCATCTTTATTCTCTCCAAACAAAAGTAATTTACACAGGTTGACGCATGGATTTACCAGTGCTCTAAAACATCCAACAACAAAGTTTCACAAAACAAAAGCATTTGGAAACAAAGTTGTACTGATTCACTTTATGATTTACTCTCTTTCTCTGAGTGTGTGTGTGTGTGTGTGTGTGTGTGTGTGTGTCCATCCTGATTCATTAAGCTTATATCAGCTGCAGACTACCACATTTAATAATGCTCCAGCTACTCCGGCGTACAGGAGGAACACCGTTACAAGAGCAATCTGCAACAATGGTTATTTCCTGTGAAATTTTCATCCTGTTTCCATTCTTCAGGACTTTCTTCTGATCTACAGTATATGATTAAAATTATATTGGCATTACAACTGATGAAGACCTCACGTTTAAGCCAAACATTGGTAATTTGCTGAAGAAGCTTAAGCTTAAACTGGGTTTTTTCTTTTGTCACAAATCCTGTTTGGTTTGGTTTGGGTTTTTTTCTCAATGTCAGGTTTCTGCCACCTTGTTGGCCCTTATCAATTATGGTGATATTGTGTACAAGGCCTCTGCCAGCTCTTTACCATGCTGGAGTCTGTCTACCATGGAGCCCTGAGATTCATCGCAGGCACTAAATCTATAACTTGGGATTACTGCCTCTAGTCTCTGCTTAACTGGCCATCACTACACGCAAACCCATTCTCTGACTGGTACCATCATACGTCAGGCTACATGACGCGTGACCTGCACCAGCCTTCGCTCCCAGGCTTTAGTCATCTTCAGCGTTCCAGCAGTGCGTCCTGAGCTTGGTAAGAAGCCGTTTTCCTGCTCTGGTTCCCTTCACCTGGAACATGGTTCAACAGGATCTGAAGCTGCCCAGTTCTGGTCACACTGGGTCAATTCAAGCATTTACTAAAAGAATTAGAAAACTCTGTTCTAAACAAACTTCCACTTGATCTTACTCGTATGTTGATGATGTCGACATTCAGCGACTCTTGATGAATGAATGTAAATGTGTGTGCTTTATTTTTATAGATTGGAATATCTTTATGTAAATAAAAAGGGCCTCACTAACCTTTATAAATAAAGAATAATAATTTGAAAATATCAACTCAATTTAAGAAGAAACAATTCTGATGTTCCCTTTCTGATTCTTCTTCTTGTTTTAATTTCATAAACTACCACAACTGTGTATCTGCGTGTTAATATGGAATATTTTTTATGGTCCCTTTTCCCTTATTTAAAGAGGGACTTTTTTTCTTTCTTTTTTTTACTGTATGTGTGCTATTTGATAGGAGCTCCAATCTGGGGATGTAGCAACGTTATGACATTGTGGCAAACTGAAAACAAATAAGTATCCCCCATCTACACTACAGAGGTCCCTAAAAATGTAAAAACCTGCTATAAAGATAGTTTTTGGGTTTGTTTCCGCTGGTTGCAACAGTAATGATGCGACATGGTGGGATCAAATGAGGCAATCAATTATGAATATTAGTGTTGAATAGTGTAATATATATATGGGGTGTTTGCCAATCAATCATCATAAATAGTACAAGCCAGATGCAGCTCTTACATAAACCTCTAAATCTGTGAAAAAACAAACATCTGTGAAAGAAAACTGCAATGACGGCATGTTTGCGCTTACGTTATTCTGTTCAATTTTCGCTTTGTCCCCCCGAGTGTTTATTTTAAAGCAATTTAATTGGTCCTGACTGCTTTTCATTATAAAGCAGTGGGCCATCCCCTATTCTCCTCCCTTTCTTTATCCATTTACCCCCCACACCCACCCCCACCCCAACTCTTAACCCCCACCCATAATCCCTTGCAACACCACCATCAGTCTGGCAGCAAGACAAGATAAACACTGAATCCTCTCTGCTTTCCCTCCCCGTAATTCCTCGCCATCGGTGGAGCAACAGGTCCTTTTCACCTCCTCGATGCTTTCATGGACTGCCACTCTCAGAGGTTCAACGGACGTAGAAAGACTTAAGACGGAGCAAGAGCAAGCAGAGAAAGAAATCCTGAGATGGATAAAAGGGAAAAGCACATTTAAAAAATTAAAAACAGAAAGACGAAGGAGGGGAGTTTGTGAAGAAAGCTACGATACATAAGCTAACATAGAAAAGGGCTTTCAACAACATCAGGGGAGACCAACAGGAGCCAAGAGAGCCCAAACCCCAGAAATCAATCCCTCTTGTAGTTTTCCCTTTCTTTTTCTCTCTCTCGCTCTCTTTCTCCATTTTCCTGCCTTCTTTCTCATCATCCCTCCCTCATTCCTTCTGTCATGCAGACCTAAAACACACAAACACATGGGCCTCACATTCCTATGTGCAGAGCAGATTCACCCAATTTGTTTCCACTGTGTGAGTGTGTATGTACATGTGTGCACGTGTGTGTGCATGTGTGTGTGCCAAGCCAGTAAATAATAACCAATTCCAGCTGCACTGCGGCCCATTCCTCTTCTTCTGGAAAAAAAAAAAAAAAAAAGAAAAAGTAGAGGAAAAGGGCTTCATCAAATATCAGAGCAGTGGAAAAAGAGGAGGCAAAAAGTGAGCAGAGCTATGCAGAAAGACTGAACGATGATTTAACGCTCACAAACACGAGACCTGTTCAAGGTGCAATCAAAAGCAAACGTGTCTTAGAAACAGGAAGCTGCTACACAGGTATGTAAACACCACTGTTTCCACCCAAATTCTTTAAAATAACTGATCACTTATTTAGCCTCCTGACATTAGAAAAAGAAAACTATTTTCCTTTTCATTTCCTGGATTTGCATGAACCTGAAACTAAAATACATTTTTTCTACCATAAGGATAAACTAGAATTAAAGCCTGAGCGAAGCTGCCAAGCAATGAAGCTGGAGTCTACACATCCATGTAACAAAAAAGGAAAGAAAAGAAATTCAAAAAAGCACATATTTTCATATTTGAAATGATTACTAAATAAAAAATTCCAACATAACCCAGCGTTGTAAGTTAGATTTGCGCTGCCTGAGTCTGGTAACAGATAAATACGCACCGTTCGTGTACTGGTTCAGCTGGAGCCGCCAGTCTTCTATGACGCGGTAGCCATTGGAAATCTGAACCATTTGGCAGATGGTTTTCCTTAAAGTCAAATGATTTACTTAAAATAATCGATAATTCCATGAAAAAGAACGAAAACCAGAGATTAGATGTCAGTGGTTTAAATAAAACAGGTTCCATTTGGCACTGCAAATGAGGTTTTGGTAATTAACATTATCTATTATTTAAATTTTGTGGACTTGAAGATATGACAGATGTTCTTACTTTTGTTATTTGATTTATGAAATTGACATGAATATGAAGGTGTTCTGCAGTTATTATGTACTTATTTTCTTTAAAAATGAATACATTAATAGTGAACTTGTGTTGATATAATTGTATATAAAAAAATTATATTTAACTGCAGTATTATTGGTTTGGATTCAGTAAAGTGCCCTGAGATGTGAATGGGGACTATGCAGTTTGAACTGGATTGAACTGAACTGGGGTTTGCATGGATTCTCTCCAGTACTGGTACCTACTACAGTGTAAACATGCACGTTAGACTGATTATTGAATATAGATTGATTATTAATCAACTTCAGAGAGAGTGCGAAGGTGGATGGATGGTCGTTTCTGTATAGTCCTGTGGTGGACTGGCATCTGTCCAGGGTGTACCCCGCCTCTTGTTGGATGGAAAGTGGGATTGGATTCCAACCAACCCCCCACCAGCCAGAACCAAGGATGAAATGTTTTAGTTGTTTGTGGGTTTTTCTTATGCATGGAAGAGTTACGGTGCCACAAGCATCAAAAAGTATCAGTAAAGAATTTCAATGGGATGATTTTACATTTAAAAGACAGTAAAAGTGGGGGCGAGGGAGCGCTTGACAACAGTTCATTATCATCAAAGCAGCCAAAAGGACAAAGTAGAATCACCTTTCTTTATACTTTTTCCCCTCTTTTCCCATCTCAACTCACTTGAAGTCAGAACAGCATTTCATTTCCCCTTCTTCAAACACAGACCAAAAACGAAGAAGCAGAGAAAAAGTCAGAAAATGGGAGGAGAAGGAGAGACGAATATCAAGGGGGTGGGAGGGGGGGTCGAATTGGGCTTTTTGGAATTTGGTCTGTGTTTGGTTTGGAAGCGAAGGTCCTGGTGCTGGGCTCTCAGGAGGATAATGGAAAAGAGAAGGCAAAGAAAGGGTGTGTGTGTTTGTGCATGTGTGTGTGTGCATGTGTGTGTGTGTGTGTGGGTGTATGTGCGCGTCCTCACAGGTGGTCGGCCCAACCTCATGGGGGCCTTTTTGTGTGGGCATGCTGGCAAAGGTACGAGTGCTCCAAGCATGTTTGTGTTTTCAGTTTAATTGCAGATGTTGGCACAAACACGTGGCAGCTTTTAGCATGTGAGATGGAGAGAGCGCAGACACAGAGAGGAGGTGAAGAAGACATTTCTGAGATGGAGGAGGAGAGCAGGGGTATGCAGGGAGCCAGTGGTTAGTTCGTGGTCTGAAACTAAGAGGAGAAAAATGACTCTCTGATCCAAAGATGGGCCAAAAATGTTCCCACAACCAGTCAACATACCATGATTGGACAGAGGAGAGGAGAGGAGAGGAGAGGAGAGGAGAGGAGAGGAGAGGAAAGGAGAGGAGAGGAGAGGGGAGGAGAGGAGAGGAGAGGCGAGGCGGGGCGGAGCCACGCGGAGCGAAGACA
>JBAMYA010071139.1:0-25354 GCA_037176975.1 Arrhamphus sclerolepis
TGAATGTCGTTAACAGACTTGTGCAGGCTTGGATGACCAGCTGATGGTGATCCAATTAATTTGAATCAGGTGTGTTGAGGCAGGGAAACATGCGAGACATGCAGGACAGTGGCCCTCGAGGCCTGGAGTTGCCCATCCCAGTTCTAAGAAGAGAAAACAACGTCTGTTCTTTTAGTGGCCCCAACTTAACATTAATTTAAAAAAAACAAAACAAACAAAAAACAGATTTGTTTTTTTGATATATCCAGTTTTTTATTTTATTTTTTAAATTTTGCTTTAAAAAGGAAGAAAGATAATTTGGATCGTGTGTCTTTTCCTTAAAACTCATCTCTGTGAGGAAAGACCTAATGTTGCCACATCATCATACAAACACAGATATTACTTCCTCCAGGACTATATATCCAGATATTTGTCTGTTAGCAACAACAATCACCTGCAGCCAAGTGAGTGTCAACATGCTGAAACCTCAGCTGTAGCAGCTCTTATACAGATGAGGAGCTAAAGGTGGTCTGTCAGATGCAGATGTCAGATATCTGTTCTATACACACAACAGACCAAAATAAATACATAAATAAATACAATAAAATCCCATCACCTGAATGCTGAATACTATTTAGTTAAGTCTGCTAACTAGCTGCTAGCATACTTAGTTAATCAACTACTTATTAAACAGTTGTGATGGTATACACGAGCAGCTAGCTGCTAGCTTCCATCTCCTGTTGTTTTTTGTGCTATAGTTTGATCTCTTTGGTAGAAGTGTGTTTATTTCTTTATTGAAGCTGTTGTTTTTCAGCTGTAAAACATCCATCCATCGTTGATTCTTTCTATCAAGGGTTGTGGAGTTTTGCTGGAGCTTGTCCCATCTCTCTTTGGTTGAAAGGCAGAGGTATCCCCTGGACAGTTCATCAGTCCATCCTTATTAGTTGTGGGTGGTTCCTGATTGACTCGGGTTAATGATTCGCATCTTCCTACTGAATCACGACTCATGAGTCCCATGTCTTCTCTGACCCGGTTCATATGAGTCCTCTAGTCATAATGCTAACGTTAGCAGCTACGCAAAGTACAAATGACATGTGAGTGAGAGCGGACAACTGCGTAGTGGAAACACAGCTGACTTGGGTGATGTAGACTGAAACTGAGTGAATGGACTCGGTCTCCTCGGAGTCGGAAATTCAGGTGTCAATCATGTCAGACGAGCCGGAACTGAAGATGAATTGAATCTTCTCAGAGGATTCAGAATGTCAGATGACTCGAATCTTTTCAGAGGAGCCGTAACATGAGATGAATCGACTCTTCTCAAACGAGTCGGAACTTCAGTTGAATCGAATCATCTCAGAGGATTCAGAACGTCTGACACTCTGGCTGAGTCTGCAACTCGCAGACTCGCTGACTCAGAACTTAACTCCAGTTATTGATTTCTGTGAATAATAAGTTAAATATTGTTATAAATGGCCTAAGTAGGCTACTTAAATATATTTGTGATTGTTAACAGTGTTGTCCTTTTTCTCTTTTGTTAATCAATAAATTTCTCAAAAATGGGCAATCCTATGGGCAATTTAGGACATCAGTTAACCTAACACATGTGTCTTTTGGAGGAAACTGGAGTACCGACAGAAAACCCATGAAAGGAGGGAGAGAAGGTTCAAACTCCAGAAAGAAAGGCCTCTGCTAGGATTTGAGCCAGGAACCTTCTGGCTATGACACAATAGTGATATTTTAGCACGTCATGATAAAAAAAAAAAAAAAACTTGCTGGAGTGAATTTAGTGCAGTACTCCCCACCATGCACCAAAGTTCTGTGTATAATCTTCTAGCGAAGCTCCAGAACCCATAAAATAGCATCAGGGTCAGCGCTAACATCAAGATTTTGAAGCAGCCGATTTTTGTATTGTATTAATGTGTTACCACATTAAATTGGTCTACATATATGTATATACATGTATGTGTGTATATATATATATATATATATATATATATAGAGAGAGAGCTTTAATATTATGGTACTCACAAAAAAACTGTTTGCACATAGCTTGTGGAAAAAGTAAAAGAAAGAAAAAATAAATGTGTGCCAGAAATGTTTCAATGTTTCAAGGATTTAAGACACACACCTAATCAACTATACAAGGAGACCAAGTGTAGAGAATGAGAGGGAATACAAAACTCAGGAGAGGAGGATGAGGAGGAGTGGGAGTGGTGAGAGGAAGTGAGATGGCTTTCTGTTCACGCAGCAGATTCCAGAAATATTTGACACTGCAATAATATACAGCCGAGATCTAATGACACCCTGGGAAGTCTGTTGGTGGCGTAATGAGTCTAATGAGACTTTGAGTGTGTGTGTTTGTGTGTCAGAGCTCAAGAAAATAAAATGTTAAAGAGCAATATTTAGAGATGGAACCCGACAGCTAGCAGAGTTTTGTCAGCTCAGATCCGACTGAACCAGGGACTTATTGATTCATGATGCAGCGCATGGGTGTCTGTTTCTGGAATGGATTTTGTAAAACAGGGGGTCTAATGGACTTCAGATGTTGTTCTCTCTCCTAGAAAGCCAACAAAAACACTGATAGTGATTATGCATGTGCATGTGCATAAACGTGTCTGCAGTTTAACATAGCTTACGCTTTGCTGGTGCCCAATTTGTACATTACAGATGTCAGCATGAGATTAGGAGGTTTTGCTACTCCTTGGCATTCTTTCAATGAATCTTTGTCCTTTTTTTTCTTTTTAACTCTTGGGAACAGTAAGTTTACAGGACTTTTAGAGAAAATAAAAGACATACAAAAACAGCATTTATTTAATTAAATATTTTAAATGGCAGTAACCATGGATCGGTGATTTGAGCTGGTTGTCCCTGAAACAGAAGGCCAGCAGAATGATCCCTAGCTCTGTCGCAGTTTATTTGTCATAGAACAACCATAACTCTTTGTTTAGGTCTGTGTGAACGATTCGTGTACCCAGGGGGCAATAATCACAGCAACGCTGCAACTTCTCGATGTGATTTTCTTTGGAAGCACAATTTAAGTGCAAAAGCACACCCAGGCTGCTGGTCTGGCAGCCCTCCCCCTCCAGAGCCAGAGTACCACTGTTTAAATAGTGGGAGCTTGATTGACACATGCCAATCAGTGCCAATCCGTCCCTCTCAGGTGCAGCTTCACCTCTCCTCTGCAGTCGAGCAGAACCACACCCCACCACCACAGTCTGAAAACAAGGCTGTTGTTTTTTTGTTTTTTTTTTGTGACCATAATGTTTTTCTTTTAACCAAAAATGATTTATGAATCACTCATGACTTACGTGGTGTCAACAGTTTTACTGTAGATGGCTACATCATGTTCTACCAACAAATCCCATCCAGCGTTCAACCCACCAGCAGTTCCTTGATTTTGATACTTTTCCAGTTTCCTGCCATCTCTTTTTCCAAATTTGTCATCCATCCATCCATTATCTATACCCGCTTTGTCCCGTGAAGGGTCACAGGGGTCTGCTGGAGCCTATCCCAGCTCACTGTGGGCGAAAGGCAGGGGTCCACCCTGGACAGGTCACCAGCCCATCGCAGGGCCTCCAAATTTGTCACTTTCCTGAAATTAGTTTTTCTCAGTTATAGTGCAGCTCATGTGTGTCAGTGACATGTCACCAGATAAGTTTGTTACCATTTAAGAAACCGCACCATCTGCTTGCTGAAAAGCACTGCTTTTTTTCCTCTGGTCCAAGTCCCACCAGCAGTGGAAGCGCTACAGTCCACCTTGGTCGCAGTTTTGCTCTGATCTTAGGTCCCACTGGGAGCGTTTGAGAAGTTTCGCCCTTGCGGTTGGATTTGTGACATTACAAGTTTGGCCATGGGTTTCAAGATTATGGGAGAATTGCACAGCAGTCTGCTCAGTTTTCTTTAATGACCGAAGACTGGATGACACACATTAGAGATCCATCTATAGAGCCAGAAAGCCATCCAGCCTTCAACAGGCCGTCAGTCCATCACAACTACCCCACATGTAGCCAAGCAACAATAATAAAGAAAACCTTCTGCTCTTTCCTAACAGCCAGCTGTCATTGTAGTCCATTCTGCACCTCTGGGATGTCGTAAATAGCTGTTATTCAAGAAAATAAAGGCACGTGAACATGGGCCTTCCTTTCTGAATTTGTTTTGGTTGCTTAGGAACCTCAATATGAGCTTAAGACAAACTGTTTGGTTGAGGACAACTATATGTTGGCAGAGTTTTACATGTTCTGGCTTGTCATCTGTCCATTTATCTACCACTGGGCCCTTTCTGGGCAAGAAGTAGTGTTTAACCTGGAAACATAAAGATGGACATTCATTTTGCATAGAGTCATCACAGACGCTGAACTTTTTTTTTTTTTTTTTTGATTGGCAGAAGTCAGAGCACCAGAGGGACACATCAGAGAAAAAGAAAATATGAAATCTCAATGCACAGAGGCTGTAAAGTTTGATGGAAAAAACAGGTTGTGATTAAAAGTTTGTTGAGAAAACATTTCAAACTGTCTCATTGGTGAGGAACAATTAAAATTTTTTCCGTTGCAGAACTCTGGTTCATCATGTGTTTCATTGAAGTCTAATATTCTTCACAATGCTTTTCTTTTATCTCTGTTTGGAAGTTCCGCTGCAGTTTGTTGGTCTTCGTGTGATTTAACTCCCATGTCAGAGAAAATAAGCAAACAGAGGCAGTAAATTAGATCGCAAGTCTGCATCTCGGTCTTACAATCCACGGTAGAGGACTGACATTGTAATCAAATTTTAGAATAAACCATTGCATGCACATCTTTGTAGTTGTTGCAGCTGCGTGATTCAATAGCTGAGGTTTGACACAGGGAAAACAGATGCTGTTTCACGTCTTGCTTTGGTATGGCACGTTTGCTACTTGTCATACAGCGTTGATCGACTCCTTGTAGAGAAATGATACACATTGAAGACAGATGTTTCACCACGGATGCTGTCAGGGGTGTTGCAGCTTTACATGGTCTGCATGCACCAGATGGATAAAAAGAGACGGAGGCAAAAGATCAGGTTGCAAAGGGGACAGAGTCTGGAAGACAGAACCAGAGATGAAGCTGAAGATATGGTATTTGAAAGCAACTTCAAGAGAGGTAATATAACCAGAGAGGACATTAAATATATACAAGCAGAGTGTGATGGAGAGCAGAGAGAAGCTTATCAGATGTATGGAAGAAAAGTGCCGATGGATAGTCAGCAGGAGACAAAGAGCTTGGTGAGAAGGTGAGACACCGGTGTGATTTCAGCAGTGAGGTGATGAGCTGCTGGAGCGATAACAAGCTACAGATGGAAGCCGTTAGCTCACCTTCCCAATGTGTCTGGGTGTGTGTCCTTGTCCGTGTGTGCTTTTTTATTTATGTGCTTACATTTCTGCTTTGGTTTGAAGGAATTTTGTGTATACTTGTGGGGGATTTATGACATCCAAATGCAGAGAGGAACAGAAAGAAACATCAAACATGTGCTTATGACTCTGAGTGGGTTTGTATATGTGAAGGGACAAACTCAATAAAACAAAGTCTGCTATGCAAAGTAAGCTATAAACTTGGAAAATTAGTTTAGATGATGCTATCTCCTCAGAGGAATGAAAGTACAGGGACGAGATATTTGAAAATGCCGTGGATAACTCAGTGATCTAATATTTCTTTTCTAAATTAACTTACAATGTTAAACAGCAAATAATTCTTTGGCCTAAAGTTACCCTCAAGGCACTGTTTTGTTTTAGCACTTTTTTGATTTGAACTCGGAGCTATGAATAAAGACCTAACAGAGAATAATCATTATTTTAAAAGATAATGGCTTTTTGTGCTACTAATTGTACTATTAGACCACCGAGCTAAAATAGCTTACTTATCCTAAATGAGCCAAGGGTGGACATGTTCCAGATGGCCTCCAGTCTTTGTCGTTCCACCCATTTGGCCATTTTTTCATTAACCATGGTTGAACAAAGTCCTCTCTTGCCAATGAGGCACTATCCAGAAAAGAAAAAAAAAATCAAATAAAGTCTGCAGGAAACTTGTCATGATGTCAGAGGGTTTTTTTCTTAGTTCCTTTAATACAGTCTGGTTACTACAGTACAGTATGGTTAATACCTAATTGAAGATTCAGGAGAATCAGGACACCCACATCTTGAGAAACACAGACTGTCAGATGGTCATATTATATGCCAATAGCAGGAGTAGAATTGTTAAAAAGCTTTGAAACATTGGGCCACATTGTGGTCTTAACCGTTCTCATTCCTCACCACACAGCAGCACTCAGCAGGCCTCTGTTGTGCAGCGTCTGCGGTCTGCAAGCTGTGACTAGCCACCTTCTGAAGTTAAAACAAAGGATGTGTGAAACATTGTTGAGTAAAACATGTTTACACTTGTAACCAAACCAGATTTCTTTCCTTTCTCCATTCATTCATATCTACTGTCAATACAACAGGGGCAGTATTCTGCCTCTTCGAAGGCATTGAGTGTTTCCACTGTTCAAATCATCAAACTTGCTGAAAATTTGACCTTTTGAATTTTCAAGTAGTTTGGTTTGTTAGAAAAGCCAAGTTACCATATATAATACTGTAAGCATGGTTTAATTAAAATGTGTTTTCATATCCACCCTAATATGTCTCTGACATACTATATCTGAACTTATCCTGAGTATTTGGGTTTTAAGCACGCTCTTTTTTGTCTTCGTACATAACACATGGATATCATTCTGTTATTTGTTTTTTAAATTTGGAAATGCAGAGTTAATTATTTTTAATATGTACATTCCCAGCCAACATTTTCACATGGGGACCATCTGAGATGTAAATGGGATGAAAAATGGGGCACATATGGGTTCCATTAGGAGTTCCATGTTGGGCTCATGGACCCATGGTTGATGAATGGGCATGGGTCCAAAACGGGTGTCTTATCTGGGTACCACTTGGGCCAACCACATAAGTGGACCCAAGCGTAAGAGAAAATCATATGGGGCCAATATGGGACCTGCGGATAAGCCCATATGGGTCCCCATTTTCCAGGCCATTTATATTTCAGATGGGCCTCATAAGAGACAGTGGGATTTTGAAAACAAACAATTGAAAAGAACAAGCCCCTTTTCTTCAGACCAGCAACCTCCGAAGTCACCACCAACTCATACACACATGTGTGATACACACATCTTCTTCTACTCCATATGATAGTCAGTTGACTCGGCAGTGCACCAGAACTTCAAATTAGTAGAAAGCCCACACTAATATCAAAGACTGCTGGTTGAAGTCCTCATCAAAAGAGCATTTCTGATGAAAGAGTTTCATAATGGTGTCATAATGAGAGAATAGAGCTTTGGCCAGACAGAAAGACTGGCAAGCTTAACAGTGTTAGGAAATATGTAGAGACTATGGTATTGTTGTTATGCTGAATTTGATTTGAATGAATCTGGGAGCTCTGAAAACAATTTTCACTAAGAGAAATGAAAATGGTTGGATTAATAGTTGGCTACCTGGCCACAGAATGAGTTTTGAAATGGGAAAATGGCAGGGCTCCCCTATGGTTTCAGTGTTATGGGCCCCAAATTGTAAGCCTGTGTGGACCAAATTCATATATGGGGCCCATGAGGGATATAAGTGTTTGGGTTTTAGTAACATATGTCCCATGTTAGAAGATTAATCAGCTGGGCTCCAGCTAAAATCCAGGTAGATCATGCTCAGAGTCCTTATGGGCAAACACAAATAGAGTCACCGTGGAACCTGCAGACAAACCCGCATGGGACCCATTTTGCAGCCCACCTTTAGCTCATATAGGGTCCACATATACTAGTCATCTGTCCCTTAAATGGACATCAGTAGTGTACCTTGTGCAGCCTTTTTTTTGTCGCATGAGACAGACAATTAAATCTAATCTATGGCATCGTTTCAAAGAGACATGAAAACAAGGAAATAGGAAACTTGCAACAATTTTCCCTCTTTGTAAACACTTTGCGGATGCTTTGTTGACATATATTTGTTTTAATAGAATGTCTGCCACAAATTACTCCATGGTTCTGAGAGTTTTCAAAGCTTCATGAGAGGTTTCCCTCTCACTTTCAAAATGGTATTGGTATTTATTTTCAAGTCCTGTAAAAAAATAAAAGAAAAAAGTGATTCCAACCTCCAGTTATCAAGCCATATCCATTCTACACATTCTTGACTGTCAAAACAAATAGGTGTGTTGTGAACATCAGATCTCAACCCAACACGTACACTGTGTGTTAAAGGCTCACGCAACAAGCACACACACTCAGCCAAACACTCGTGCACATTTTCATCACTCACAGTCAGGTTGGAGGTCATCTCAGGGCTCAGAGCTGCTTGGAAAATGTTAAACTTGTGGAGACTGACCGTTGTATGAAGATGTGTTCAGGTGACTGCATGTTCTGTTTGTAAAAGTAAAAATGAAGACGCCAATAAGACTTTCCTGATGAAATATTTGTCCTCAGCAAGTGACGGCCTCTGCAGTTAAATTATTGCAGAACTATCAAAAGGAAAAAAAAAGTGGGGAATTTTCCATACTGGATCAACTCAAAGCTTTGAAATGTCAAAAAGGGGCTGACATTGCACAGAGATGACTCAATAACCTTAACCAAATGCCAAAAACTTTCCTTTGGTACGACCAGCAAATATTTGTGGATCCAGTTCATTTAAATGATGAAATTGAGTCTTAATACTTCTTGAGGCAGTGCCATTAGCGTATCTCAAAGTTGAAATTTCGAACATTTATTCGAACATCTCACACAGTGAGTCAATCAGTGGTCAACCACAAACACTGCCTCATTCATGTCATATACATTTCCATTTTAAGCATTTCTTTTTAATAGCGCTATGAAAATACATTTAGCTTTTAGATGTTCCTCTATAAAGACTGCTATGTGCATATATTGAGCCAGACTGGTCTTTTCTCAGTATTTATGACATCTAATTTACGGAGGGAGTCAGAGCAGTTGAAGCTTCTAAGGCTCCCACTGTGGTCTCACCAGTTTCAGACTGGATTAGCTGTCACACCTGAAGTTCACTTACAGTTGCTATAAAACGGAACAGGACAGGTTGTTCATGAATGTTTTTAATTGGGTCTACTGAGCCGAGAATGTCATATTCAGCATTTAATGTGACACCCAGTAGCTCTTCTTCTCTGTTTTCATCTTTTTTCTTCTTTTGACTCACCACATCAGTCTCAACTCATCCCTCAACAATCACAGCGCCGTACTTTGTGACTTTCTCTGCGTGTTTCGCTTACAACTAATTATTTGCTGACTCTGACCAGCTGCTCTCTTTTCAACTTTATTTTTCTCTCTCTAACTTTGTCCAACTCCCTCTCTCCTCAGAGAATACATTTCAAGCTTTTCTAATTGTGTAACTCCTCATTAGCCTTACAAAACTTTTCCTCGCTGCTGCCTACGGAGGATTTGTTCGTAACGACATTAATAAGCGTCGGTGTGTGTGAGCCTCAGCGGAGGACGCCGTTTTAGCAGTTTCTGCTCTTGATCTGGCTGTTGTGAAGAAGAAGTTAACAGAATACAAGATGATAAGGTCTTTAAGGGTTTTGCAACTCTTCAGGAGTTTCATCTCTACTTCTGAGTGAGCGAGCTTGATATTTTGGTTTTGATCTGGTTTTATTGCTTTATTTGCCATAAAATGTGTAAAATCTGTTCATCTAAGAAAGAACAATAATCAAACAAAATGTGGCAAAGATGATAACACGCGATTAGAATTTCTCTTAAATGAAAATAATCATCAAACATTCACAGTGTTTGAGGAAAAAGTATATTGGACCCATGAACTAATTACTTACATGAATGCTACTGGTCGTTTACACAATTATAATTCAGCTTATGAAATGTGTTTTTAGCTGTGGATTATATCTAATTTGATTGTTTAAAGAAGAAAAAAACAGGAGATCTTTGAACACTTAATTTCAAATTACTTAGACATCCATCAGTCCACATTTAGACAGTTTTTGTTTTTTTTTAAAATAGAGACATTTTAGTACCGTAGCTACTCTCTCTAGAAGTGGGTGCCCAGACAAGATGACTCCAAAGGCACATTGAAAAATGCTGAACAAGATAAAGAAGGACCCAGGAGTAGCAGACAAATGACTGAGGACATTACTGGAATGTGCAGACACCTCCGTTCATGGATCCATCACATGTGAATCATTGAGCAGGCAGGACAACATGGAAGGAGCCAATGGTCTCATAACAAACAAACATACAAAAAAAAGGCCACATGTGTGATCTGGATCAAGCATGATGGAGTATAACCATAATGGTTTGGAAAAATAATTCCCAAGTTCAGCCAAATGTCCATCAATTGGAGCTTAGTAGAAGTTGGGTGATGCAGCAAGAGAATGATCTCAAGAAATGAGCAGGACTTCCTCATGTAGTGGGGAATTTATTGGTAATATATGTTGTGTAGCTGGAGTACGAGCAAACATAATCCCCTGGTCCGAACTCATAATTTACAACATATCTTCATCAGGGCTCGAGGATTTTCAGTGTAGACCTCGAGTGTCAACTCCACTACTCCCCATAATACTGCTGAGGATACCTCCCCACACCCAAAATGTCTTGTATTACATGTTTCAAGGACTCTTTAAATATTGTGTGTTTCTGGTTAGATGGGCAATAATGCAGTTCCCAATACTGTGAACTAATACAGCATTATTAAAACAATATTTATTAAACCTTCAAGTGCAATAATTAATCACAGAACTCTTCAAACTGTATATTCAAGTTAAACTGAATTCAAACTTAAAAAAAAAAGTCAGAAGACAAAAAGTGAAAATGCATTTAAATGAACTCTGTTTAAAAGCCTCAATACTCAAACATTATCCATTTAAATGAGTTTGACCTCAAAGTCTAAATACTCAGAGTCAGGAAACTAACAGCCATTGAAAAAAAATATGAAAAAAAAAGTAAAGCAACAATAGATCTTATGATAAGATCAACACAGCATTAACTAATCACACAAAGGGTCACTGTTGGGTCTGCCAAAATCCTGTTTTTGTCTTTAATACTTGGTGATGGATTGTATACACCTGAATACAGCTGACGCCAACTTTCTTATGTCACTGCATGTCTTTTGGTTATTCAATCTAATCCCCTAAAAAAATTAAATTAAATGAAATATTCATCTTCTGAACGGCAAGAAAATATCTTCTGTTAAACACACTGGAATCTCATAAAAAATTTCTGAAATTTTACAAGTCAAAAAGCAAACCATCCATTTATCCGTCGGCCGTCCCCGCTTTGCCCCGTAGACAGTTGCTGGAGCAGGATTCTATCCCAGCAGAGTCCAGACGGGTCACCGGTTCAGTCAACCTATGCGATCTAAAACAAGCACATGATCGGAAGGGGAAGAAAGAAAATAATCCTTACTTGCAGTCTAAATAAAAGAATTCAAGCCTGTGTTGAAGGGTACGAGTGTGAGAAATGAGTGTCCGGAGCAAAAACAGATCAGATCTGTGAGTCGTCAAGGCCCCAGTGATGGACAACGTGTCATGGGGCGCTTGTGCTTCACTCTGTCAATACCCCTGCTGAGTGGTGAGAGACTCAAGGTCCTTTCTCACTGCACGTGTGTGTGCGTCTGTGTGTGTGTTTGCATGTGCATGCTGGTCTGTGTGTATCTGTGAGTGATGAGAGATATGATGAAAGCTGTTTCAGAGCAGCAACTCCTCTATTGGAAGTTTGGCATACCAGCGGTGTTTTCTCATACACTTTTTTTTTTCTCCCCTCTTTCTCTTCCTCTTCATACGTAAACAGAAAATGGAAGAAACTAGGTGATGAAGCTGAAGAAACAGGACAGAAATACGCCAGTCTGTGTGAAGCAGTGGCAACTGTAAATAGTTTGAGGCTGAGAGACGAAGCCTTGTGGTCCTGTGTGTGTGTGTGTGTGTGTGTGTGTGTGTGCAGCTCTCTGCAGAGTACATACAGATATTCAGGGTGAACATAATTTGGAGGTGTGATTTTAAGAGCAATGTGTTTGGTGAAAAACATCAGAAGGCACGTGCATTGCTGGAACGTGCAATGCCACTGATTTTATTTCTGATCTGATACGATAAGTTCAGGTTGCTATTGACGACACCGATGTGATACTGACACTTTTTTTTTACAAAAGACTTAAATGTGTTTGGGTTAAGTGTCGTGTCAATTGCTGTGCCTTCTAAAATAGACCTATGAATGAGATGAAGTAATTAAAATAAATCCGGTGGAGGGTGAAAACAGGAATAAGACACTGCTTCAGATCTCTGCCTGCACTTCCTCCCAACGTCCTGCCTCACTTCTGGATGCCACTGTTCATACTTTTTCTCCTCTCTTTCTCTCTGCAGACCTGCTATCCACCAACAGGTCATCTGTCTTTAGCGGTCACCATGGCCAGCTCTCTCTCAGCACCGTCTTCCTGGACGAGTACCGCGACCGTCTCTACCTGGGGGGGAAAGACGTCCTGTACTCTCTCACTCTGGCTCCTGTCAGCAGCGAATCCAAAGAGGTGAGCTTTTAGGATACTGTAAGACATTTAAAATGAGAATTATGTTTAAATGATTGATGTACGTAAAGTAAGATGGTGCTCAGAGTAGAGTCTGCGTTTATCTTTGCATATTTATTTAAGCTGCTGGGATTCTGCAAGTGGGTTTAAAAGATATATGACTTAAGACTCTGCAGAACATCTGTTTAAAGTTCATTATTGCAGGATTCTCACCTGAAAGTTTGATTTTATATCAGTACTTTTAGCATCATGAATAAAACAATTAACACTAGAATACAATGTTGAAAATACTAAATTAAGCTTAAGAAAAGACCAGTTTTCAGAAATTTGTGACTCAGTCAGCAGTTTGTGAGCCACACTTTCCTTGTATACAGTATATCTGTTTGCTCCACCAGGTCCTGTTTTATATACACAAGGGTCCTCAAAGCTAAACTTCTGTCAGAATTTATGTCTCTTATGGTCCACTGCCAAAATATTTGTACCCTTCCTGATACAGGAACAGCCATGAAAGCACAGATAGTCGTAAATCCATGCAGCTCCGCCGCTTTGCTTTCATCTGTACGCACATTCATCACTGATGCTGATGCTGCTGTTAAAGGAACAATGGCGAGCATGAATGTTCAGTTTGCTCCGATTTTATCTCAACTAAGTCTGCTAAACAAGAAAGAAGAAATATTGCTGTAATACTTGTAGTTTCTTAAAATTTATTTTAACTATCCCTTTATTGTAATGAATATTTGATGAACAGTTTAACAGTTTTAGAGGAATTATCAGACGCTGATTTAAGGGAACAAACTTATAACAGGTTTTACTATAAAACATCTAAACTGTCGAACATAAAAAAAGTATATTTTGCAAGTTTTGAATTTAAAATTATTTATTTATCTTTTTTAGTTTATTAACAAAAGGTCAAAAGTTTTCTGAAGATGTTTTTTTCCCATCAGCCCAAAGACGTAAATATAGGTTGAAGGTTGAAGTTGTTTATGTTTTAGACGTAAACCAACTGCATATACACGCTGTAGCGAGGAATTCTATCCCGTAAGCAGCTCCATACTCTGACATGCACCACAAATGTTCCTGCACGTCATGTTGACGGCAACTGCAGCAAATGTGATTGGTCCTCTTGGTAGCTTTCTTCTTCTTCTTCTTTATATTTGTATTTCTCATTACATCATTTTCAATCCGGGAGGACTGAAATATTGATGCAACTGCAGCAAAAATCACTGATGCTAAACTCTTATCAACTTAATTTGTATTACATCTTAGTATAGACGACTCAGAGACCCAAGAAAGTAACGATGGAAGAAGTGAGAGTGAGAAAACGAGAGACCAAACACAAGGAAATCTCAGTGTTGAAAAACCCTCTGAGCTAAGAAATGAAACGCTCTACTGTGTCGCTATGACGTGCACAAAGTTACAAAAGACAGGCCAATATAAACTGTAGCAACAATGGGCAAAAAATTAAAAGGGCTGCACTAGTAGGAGTTTCAAAAACAAAGAATCATAATAAAATGAAAAACAAGATATGAATCACAGATCAGAACAGGTCACTAACAGGGATCCAAACACGAGTGGAAAAAGAAAACCTGGTAGCATCTTTGTATAAATGGAGTGAAAAAAACAATCACCATATTGAAACCGCCTACTGTGTACTCTGCACTCACGGGAAAACTGACCTCTGCCACAGCGCGACATCCACCTTTCCAGATATTTTACCACGTCGGGTCGATGTGGACCAGAACAAATAACACTGGTCCGTTGAGTGTTTCCCCTCAACATATCTCCTGTTGCTACTTCTTCATCATTTTCAAATGGAGTGGAAACTGCAATGCCAATAGAAAAGACCAAATAATGTTCATCAACATTCATCAGCTCACATAACATGGGCTTTATTTGCTCCATCACTATTTTTTAATGTAAAGGAAGTAAAGAAAAGGAAGCGACAGAGCTGTATAAAAGAACTCATTGCACCACCTAGTGTTTGGTGGTGTAATAACAGAGCGACACAAACAACGACAACAAGAAGTATAAACTGCAACACTGTCCCAAATATAGGCTATGTACATAGTTACCATGTAGAACCATAAATCATGCTTAAGTCTGGACTTTGGGTCAACTAGAAGCCAGTGTGCATGGCTTCTGTAGTGCACAGTGAGTTGGATACAGTATGCAAGGTAAACTGCTCTGTTGCACACTGCAAATCTCCTGGAACTAGCACAGCATCCCAGTTTGTTCTTTTGTTTTTTTGACTATTGCATCATGTATAACTCACGCTCACCAAAATGTGATATTCATTTTGATAAAATCAGAACTCACTGGTGCTGTATTATGAGTTTTCCAAAATGGCTAATGTAGTTCAGTGGCACAGAGCAAACTTGGTGTGAAGAAAGAACAGGGACACAAACCCAAAATGCAGGAGACAAAACATTACAAAACCAGTACGCCAGGACAGTGATTGATATTTAATGTGATTTCTTTGGTGGAACAGTATGATTTGTGGAGTTAGGGGGATATTAAACCTTTGAGTTATACAATATAAAAGCCTCATATGAGTGTTTTTGTTGGAAGACTTTGTCATTAGGAAATTAATGAGTTCAAGTGAAAACAGGAGTCACCAGCATGTGTTTTCACAGTGTTTCATGGAAAATCTGCAGCAGATATCTATTCATCCTGTAATTTACAGTCGGGCAGCAAATGCTCTCTGTTCATCATGCTGGCTTGTACTGAATAAAAAATATAATGGACTCTACAGTGTTTTCCAGCACTCAAGAAGGAGCAGCAGTGTGTAAGCAAATGTGTGTACATTCGTGACCAAAAACAACGTTTTTGACACGGAGTTAATCGATGAATGGAGAATTTAAGAACACAGAACGCCAGATTTCGCCCACCTTATCCGCCTCTTACTTCTCCTTCAGCTCTCTTAGTGCTCTGTTCTAGTTTATGGTCAAATGTAATGCTTGCTGACACTCCATTTTGCTGCAAGATGACATTGAATGCCCATGTTTCCATGACAACCAGCCATGTTAGCTCGGTAAAGATAATTTTTTAATTTGGCACATAAAGTATGTGGTCATTAAACCAGGTCATTAAAGCTAAGATAAGCAATTCTATGCAATTTCTAACCAAGAACATTTTTTCCCACATTCAGCTAATATCTTCTCACCAATTTGTGAGTAAAACACAGCCTTTAGTGACAGCCCTGGTTCCAGAAACAAACAGTGCGGAGGCAGCCCAAGCCATAGAAAACATTGCTCCTGCCCATCACGAGGGGGACTTGGGGTTTGTGGTCATGGGGGGTGGGAGCACTAGTTGCTTTAATGGAAAGCAACTAGAGAATTCACAAATTTAAACAGTCTCAAAAAATCTTGTTCATGTTAAAATGACCAAAACCTTATAATTTTGCAAAGCTGCACACATCATAGCTGAGCCCTGCCCCATTTATAAAATCTCAACCTTGGGATAATTGTAGTTTGAGCTGGTGTGTTCTGAAGGAACAATGCAGTCATTTGGAAGTTGACATTTTCCACCCCATAATCTATTACACCAAACTGTTTTTGTACTGTTCCTCCAGCTCAGACTCTGCTGCCTGGCATGAAAACCGAGTCCGTCACCCTTTCCACTAACAATCTGACAAAGCTTATAGTGATGGGAGGTAGATGTAATTCATGACACAAGAATTTAATGGAACGTGGCTCAGATGGCAGCTACTTGGTTCATGCAGTGAGTTTCTGTAAAGAGCTGTTTCCACCTACTTATTCAACGTACATTCCCTTGATGATAATTATCCCGCAAACTAAAACAAACACTGATTTACTTCATTGGTAATTTTTCATATGATGGAATTAATATTCTGCTCTTTGCGAAAAGATAAACACATTTGATTAGGATTTGATACTTTGGCTATTCTATCTGAACTGCTTAGTCTTGCTTTTTTGGTCAGGAAATGTGATTGGCTTTCACAGACATTTCATGCATTTCAGCACATTCAGACAACTGGTTTGTTTTGCTCAGAGTTTGGTTGCGTACACTGAACCATTTGAGCTGAACTACCTCACTGATTCAGGTGATGGCATGTAGCCCAGCTTGCTGAGTGTTGCTTAACTTCAGCATAATCCTTTCGGCCTGAAAAGAATACAGTGTTAGAGGGGTGTGTTGAAATTCTAAATTTCTCTCTGGAGGACATATTTTTCATTATTTGAGTTTTAAAGGGTTGACCTATTCCACCCATTCTGACGGTATTTTCTTTTATTTTTCACTGTTTTTGTGTCAAGCTTAAAAAAAAATGTTTTTATTAGTTGTGCAAATTTGTTCTTAAAGGTTGGGTAAGAGATCTTCCTCTTGAGCATTTTTGTTTTGGCTACATTATCTAAAAATCTAAACAAGGAGGTTTAGTTCTTGATATTTTCAAAATCTTGCTGGCTCTTACTGGCGTAGCCATTCCTATTTAAAGGCACTCTATGTAGCAATATCACTCCAGGCCAAAGGGGGGCAGCAAATAACACAAATGTTCATGAGTAAAACAGAACATAGCAATGTATTAATCCATTATCAGGCTGGATGAAATACTGCCAATTCTGCATATTTCATAGCTTCATTTGCCAAGCGTTATCTCCATTTGGAGAAAGAAACAGTTTTCCCTTTTTTTTCCTTAATCACTCCATTTTCTATGGGAAAGGTTGTCAGTGGTAATGAGACAGTCTGTTTGCAGCACTCATGGTTTGTCCATATTACCGCCTGACAGAGATCACATGATCTGAGAGAAACGTGGTCACCACATTAGGTCTCCAAACCACATTTAGTCAGCAAAGCACAAGAAATGAGCCGTAACCAGTTGCAAAACACGTGTTGCTTAAGTAAATGAGGTAAGAAACAGCGGCGCAAACTGTTGGTCAGATTGTGTTACAGAAAGCAGAAGGTGAAATAAGAAATAATTTTTAATGGCAAAGCAGCTACTGACTTGACTTAAGGAATAGCATGTTGTATTTTCAGCATCTGCATTCATCACAGTGACACCAGTCAGTTCTTTTCCGTCTTAGTGGAAGTAGCTTCAATGGGAATCCCTCTGTTGAGTTCCAGATATGTGGCATGCATGCTGTCTGTCATCAGTTGGAGATATTTCCTTAGTGTTGTTCACACATAACGAGCTGATGGGCGACTGCCGACTGCTCACCGATTTGCCCCCAGTCAGTCTGGGAGCTGAGCCTCGGTGGTCTATCCAATAGGTGCTCTCAACATGATTGACATGGGAGTAAAATATCCCCTCAGCCGGCGTTCCATCCTCTACTTCATTTTATTGTACAAATATAGACCAAATGTTACAATGATTTATCCCCTTTTGTGGGATAAAGTAATACTAGAAGGCTTGCTGGACTGTTTCCACACTTCAGCACAACATTGACAGTGGCTACTTCATCTGCAGAACAGATATATATTTTAATATGGCATCAGAATTCCTTCATTTGGTTGATTATTACATATTTCAAAGTGTAAAATCTGACACACACAACCTTCATCACAACTCTTGCTGTTGTCTGGCATCAGTCACCTAGAACTTGACCTAAAATTAAGTTAAGTTGATTTCACACTTTTTTGATGATTGCAGCATGTTCAACATCTAGATTGATGATTTAAGAATCATGTCTCACTTACTCTTATTTAAGAAGGTTCTTTTCTTTATAGATACTGCTAAAAGTTTGAATTTCATGTTAAAGGACAGTCTGTTAGTGTTTCCCACCCTAGAAAGACTTCTATGTAGTTTAAATAAACACAGTTTTTGTCAAACTGAAATAATAAATAAGGGTCTGAACAAGGGTGGCAGGCGGAGGGTGGCCATAGTTTCTTACACGCTGAGACTTTTGGGTGATGCATGGGGATATTGAAAAGCACTCACTCATATCATTGTCAGCCGGGTTTGAGGCAAGGCTTATTTCTCAATTTATCAGCGTCAGTCAGACGTGCCAGGTCAGAGTTTCGTTTGAGGCGCACATAAATATCTGTACATGCTAAGGAGAGAATTACCCTCCCCCGAGCTTAGTTAGACTGGAGACGGTTGTTCTGGGAAAAAAGGCAGGGGTACAGACAGGTTGTCTGCCTATAAACTGAATGTAGTTGATACGATCATTTCAATCAGGAATTAAATGTTTTATTGTCCTTGATGGAGTCATACGGTTGAAAATCAGGTTATGGACAAAAGCAGCCCAGGTGGTAATACAGTGTTCTGGTCTAGAGGAGAAAAAAACCATTAAACAAAATCAGGTGGCATCAAGCGGTGATTTGAATCGTGACTTTGATTAACTCTGGTGCAGGCGTCCCCTGCTGGTGAGGTTCACCCAAGCGCGTACGAGCACTGCCGACCCAAACCTCGGTGCGCCAAGAAACAAGGGGACCAAAACCGCGTGGAGAGACGGGTCTCTCTAAACGTCCAAATGACAGAAAGCAAAGAATGAAAAGAACGTCACACGTGAAGTGAAACTCATTACAACAGAACGGGAAGAACTCCTCTGGAAACAAAATGAGCAGAGAACAAACCTTGGGGGGCAAACAAAGAGGTAAAATGCTTCAAATATTTGGTCAGATGAGCATATTTCAGGCATACTTGGTAAAATTCACAGCAAAACTCAAGTATTTTAATTATTTTGTCACAAGTCAAGGCAAAGTGCATTTAACAGGAGTGTGGACAAGTTCTGGGGAAAAGTCTAGAAGGAGAAGAAGAAAAAATTAATGCCGTTTGACAGGTTCAGTGAACTTCATCACACAATTAATTCCATCAGCCTGTCCAAAGGAGTTGTGATTTTTCACAGCTACAAGTACAAGTAAGTGCAGTTAACTTAACAGACAAGCCACTGCAGATAGGACACGATTCAAGCGCAGTTTAGAGAGGGTAGCTGATGCAGAAGGTATTATTGGAAGAGGAGGAATTTCAAGAGCTTCTTGAAGAAGAGGGAAGTCATATGAAGTGAGTAAGTATGGCTGGCCAGGTTATATGTGAACACCAAACAAACCAGGACGATTCTACAAGCAGATTTTCTGCTTTGGTCTGGACCAAGAAGCTATTACAAACACACCCTGACTGGAAGGGATTTACGCCTTTCTCCTCCTACTTCGCAAAATGCCAAACAACGTGATGGAATTTCAGTGCATAGAGCACAAGGGCCCAAGTATGTGTTGGACACCCGTGATCTCCAATCCCTCAGAAAGCACCGCATCAAGAGCAATTGGCTGATACAGCCGCAGGGGCAAGGCATCGGGTCGGGAAACCTTTGTTAAGCCCTACGATACGCAGTTACATTCAGAAATGAATGTTAACAGAAATTTATGGTCTCCTAGTGTCACATCATTTATTCAACAAGACTTAAAGACTCAGTCTTGCAATTTTGGAAGCCAGCTTTCAGATGTTCTGATTTACACTGAGTCCTCTGGGTGGACCATGATGGCTCCAGATTTATGGCGCAGGAGACACAATCTGTCTTCCAGTTTTACTGCTGAAATGAAACCCATGTGATGACTACAAGAACTGTGGCTCAAGTTATAGGTAACAAGAAACTTCTGACTGATGTTCGCTCTTTTATATAATGTAGCTACAACACAGGCCCCACACACTCATGCACATACTGCTCTCAAAACAACACGAAATAGTAACACATTTTGTTTTCCCCTCTGGCTGCCTTTCTCCCAGTCAGCCAAAACAAAGCCCGTTTCCTTTTATATCGGACAAAGCCTTATTGTCTTCAGCGGTTTGAACGAAACAGTCTCGTCTACATCACTGAAGTTCAGCAAAGAGGCGTGGGCTTTCCTCCTCAGAGTCACTTATTTCATGTTAATTCGCTTTATTGTGTCCAAATCTTATTTCTGGTTATTTGAGAGTGATCAGATTTTTTTTTTTTTTTGGTTGATCGGGCAGAATAAGAGGGATATCTCTGGGACATTCCTGATCAGAGAGTTTTCATCTTTTGTTTCCTTTCATTTCTCTATTTTACTTAAACTTGAAAGGATACACATTCCCATTTAACTGCAGTCAAAGCTCTATTCCCACTGCTTGGTACAAAAATGCACATTTTAAAATTCTTTTAATCGAGGGAGGAACAATTACATGTCTCAGCAGAAAAATTATGTTAGCTGGACATCAGGATTGAATTAACTTAACCCAAAACTGCAAAAGATAAGTAATAAAACCACGATGAAGGATGCCTTCGAGAATAAGAAATATTTGAGCTGCAACTTTTCTCTCCTAAAAACCTTCATATTTGTATCATTTCTGAAACATCATCAACTATGAGTATTAAGAACACTGGGAAACTTCCCTCCACTACTAAATTCAAAATCTTAGTCTGTGGGGAAGTTGGCAAGGCCTTCTGGTTTTAAGAACGGAGAACTAGATCTGTTTTATCTCAAACAAGGTTTTTCGCTGTGCCAGCCAGGATTTCAGCCACAGTCTTTGGCTGCTTGGTGCAAAGCCTTTGTTTCATCATGTAAAGGTCTACTTTAATAAGTTGGCTTTCCATAACATTATTTCTTTCTTGAGGATAACTCACAATTAATGACATCGAGGCTGATTGCAGTGTTTTGATTGCATCCCACAAAGCATGTGCGGTTCCCTCAAAGGAATTGGATTTTGCTGAATAAGGTTGCCGTTTGCATAATCTCATAGTTATGAGGCCATTAATCATCACACCCTTGTCTTCTCCACTTTTTGATTGTGTTCTTTTCTTTCTCCTCTTCCTCCACAGTTGCACTGGCCCCCGTTACCTGGCAACAAAGAAGACTGCGCTCAAACTGGAAAAGACCGGGTGAGAATTTAACACTTAATTCCTGCTTGTTTTGACACATTTCCACTATAATACAATCTGATATCATTTATTTCTCGGCAACTTCAGCTGGGTCAAACATTTAAACTGTTTAAAAGAGAATTGCTTTTAAAGGTTCTCACCACAATTGGCCCAAACACACCCAGAGTTCCTGATGCTCTGCACACCCATGTTCACCCACGTTTTCTATTCGTCAGAAACCAGCTATCCTGCTCCGTCTGAGTATCTGTTTCCTTCCTGACTTCTGTAACCAGCTGTGTTGCTAATTTCCTGCCCACTGGGTTTTTTAATTGCCTGCCTGTCCTGTCCTTACACCAACTGAGTCTTTGTGTGAATCTCATACTTGTTTCCGGAAACTTGACCTCTGAGTGTACCATGAAACAAAACCTGCAGTTTTCATAACTGAAGCGGCTGAACAGCTCTCTACTTGCCCCCATAAAATTCCTCTGAACAGCTCTCTCGGTGACTGGAGCTTGTCATGTCGGTGAAAGATATTGGCAGCTAACCAGCTGAGTCCTGCATCTTACTCTACTCAGAAGTTAGCGCTCATCCTGTTTCCAGTGTTGCAGAGTTTGAACACTGTTGTGGTTTAACAGCGTTTAAAAAGTTCTTCATATTGTGAATTTGTGGTTTTTAGATTTCTCATTTATGAAGCTTACGACAAATTGAGTGGAGCTGAAAGAAAAGAGATGAGTTCTTTCATTTCAATTATAAATGTGGACTTTTGTCAGTTCGGAAGGAGAGAAGATGGGGACTGCAATGACTACTGAAGATACAAAAACAAGTAGAGGAAGGATGATGCAGTGCAAATAAAATAAAGCTCACTACTGGTACCGTTCTCTCTGCACTCTTCGTATTCAATTGCATGGCTTCTCATAACTCTGCTATACAGGTGATACTTGCCTGCCATGACCCAACAGCTGTCTGAAGCAATGCCACCTTCAGCTAAGCCTCTTTAAGGCTGATCCACTTATCATCTGAACCAATCTGTCTATGCAGGAGAATATGAATATGTGAAGATGTAAAAATGTGAAGAATATGCCAATTCCTCTGTCAACTCAAAGGTTGCAAGAAACCCAGGTGTCATGACTGATGACCAGTTATCCTTCTCATATCATGCTGTGGGTCATGTTGGTTTGGACAAGATTGGATAAATGGTATTGAGTAATGAGAATGCCACCCAACTCTCGATATAGATCATGGTTATCTTTCAACTTGGCCACTGCAATGCTCTTTTAGCATTTCTCCCTTTAGGCACTTTAAAAGCTCTACAGATACTCCAGAATGACGTGGCATGACTCATGTTTAACCAACCTAAAGGGACACTTATCACACCATTACTCACTGAATTCAACTGGCTGCCCAAAACGGATTCAAATCACCAATGGTTTCCTAGAGAGTGACAACTGGGTCTGCAGCCAGCGATTTCAGCCATCACTCAGGATTAAGCTCCTCCTCCTCCTAGATTGCGTTCTTCTCAGCAATAATATCTGGTACTACTATCCCTTTGCACAAAGAAGTCTGATTCCAGACTGTTGAATGCTATTACAACAGGGACATCCATTTCCACCACCTAGATTCTTCTGAAGATTCATTTATTTTAGGCAATATCTCCTTTGCTAAGACTTATAACACCTGAATATTCCCAACCACTCATTTCAGTTCTCCTGGAAGCGGTAATGCCATGGTCCAGGGTTGTGGAGGTTTTGCACCGTCCTCAGTGTGACCTCAGGTCCTACCAGGAGCATTTCAGAAGGAGAGCGCTTACAAGGTCCACCTGGATTATCTGGAATTGTGAGATGATGTGTTTACATCAGAGTTCTTTTATGGTACTTTACTGGATTCCACAGTACTCCACAGCGCTGCTGGTGGGATGACTCTCATTGACTAGAACGTCCAGTGTTCACATGTGCAGCTCCTTTGTGGTACCCGGTGGCCCCCAGGAGTTACAGCACTGAGGCTTTAATATCACTCTCCACTTGTTACTTGGGATAAAAGCATCTGCTAAATAACTAAACGTAATGTAAGGGCAGGGAGGAAGCTGTTAATGTTAAAGTTGGCTCCAGGTAAGTCGTTTTTTTCCCCAAAAAGTCCAAAGAAATTTGAAAGTACTTTTGTGAGGGAGGCATGATGGTGAGGTAGTGAGCAATGCTGAGCAAGATGGTTCCCAGATGGAGCAGAAACTCTCTCCCTAGAAGCTCTGAGAGGCTTTAGTGTTGCTTATAATGCCTGTATTTGTAGTAGCTATTGATTCAAACATACACACAATGTTGTAAGTTATAAAAACACTGTAATTTTTGTACCTTCTTCTGCTCACAGCTCGACATCTGACAGCCACCTCCATCTGGAGCAAGTTAGACATTGTGCGTATTTTTGTGTGTGTGCATGTCCTGTGTTTGAAGTGGCAGGTGTGTTGGGGGTGTCTTATATCAGCTTTATTAAGTGTTTCCTACGTGCAGCTCACAGGGATCATTCAGTGTGAGTCTCTGCTATAATACGTCTGCGCTGCAGAGTTCTTACGCTGTGTGTAACTTCATCCAACTTGTACCAGAGGAGTCATAAAAGGAGTTTGCGTTTCTGTATGCATGAAAAAGATTGAGATTTTTGTCAGGTCTTGTAAAGCTCCAAAGATGTCCTCCTTCATTCTTTCACGTTTTTTTGCTCTTTGTGAGTCTTTCGGTGTCAAACTGAATGAATTACCGGTGTACTAGTGTTGCATTTACAATGCAACACTAGCAGAAACACATGTGAGCACATGTGTTGGTCCTCCTGTGTTTGTTGTGGGGGTCTGACACACAAAAAGAGGGAAAGGTTGAAAGGTAAAACGTATGTGATTGATTTGTGATGTGCTGAGACTTTTAGTGTTTTTACGAACGTGATTAAAATACAAAAAGAGAATATCATCCAATCGAAGAAATAGCGAGTTTTAAATGTTAAAGAAAAATGATACATAAGCAATTTTTTATAGTGAAAAACAAAAGAGAACAACATCTGAACACCTCTGGGATATTTTAAATATGTGTATGTTTTATATCAAAAGTCAGTAAAAAGATAAATATGGCTGCCATTTTTGAATCTCCCCTTTCTAAATTTTTTAAGTCTGTGTGTCTGCAGCCTTCTGCTGACAAGTGTCTACCACCTTAAACATGTCTTTACTGATAGCGTTTCCTCCCAGAGTCACAACCTCATGACCCCCACAATCATTAATCACAACTCAGGCAAATAAATACCAGGCAGCGAGGAGGCATTCGCTGACTTCATCTGGACGTGCGCTGGCTTGCTCAGGCTGCGAACAACTTTCTGTGTCATCTATTTGCATGTTCTGCTCACATACGGACTGATAATCACACACATTGGTTGGTGGTGAAAGTGTGACTCTTCATCATAAAATATAGCAGACAATACTAGGAGCAGACTGCGTAAAAGAGTTATGTTAAATGTGGGGTCCAAAAGTCTATGTGCTCAGTTTTCTGCTTGTTTTTCTCTCACAGCCATGATGGGAGAGCTTTGCTTTAATAAAACCCTGGGAGAAAGAATGTTCAGGGTTTTAGGGTCAACATCTCTTCATGATATTTAGAAATGTTTTTATTTTCTCACTGCAATCACTTCCTCTGCCAAACATTCAGCTCATTGCAGTTTACATCCATTTCTGGATATGGCTGACTTTCAGCATTATTTTATCTCCTTTATTTCCACATTTATTTATTTATTATTTGCTCTCTGGTTATGGCAACACAATTAACCTGAAGTGTCGTGCACCTCCTCCGCCGAGTGTTTGCCGTGACGCGTACGTGTGAAACCAGCGTAAGCCGAGAGTGAAGAAGAAGCAGCTGCATCTTGGTCTCAAATGTTACTCCATGTGTAACGCTAGCGTATGATGCCAAAACCCAACACGCAGCCAAGACAAGGAGAGTTTTCATTTACAAAGGATTTATTGGAAAGACGACAGATGGCATGAATTGGTCCCGCTTAGAGTTGCTCTGGTGGGTCAGATGCTACAGAGTCCAAGAATCCACCATCCAAAGTCTCGTGATCCAAAAGGCAGTCCAGGGTCATGCACAAGGGG
>JBAMYA010071147.1:0-25354 GCA_037176975.1 Arrhamphus sclerolepis
ATAACACAGTTATGTTATTACTAATTCTTTTTAACTTTGCTATCTTCAGCTTTGGGATGGCATGAGCCACTCCAACCTTGAACGTGTAAAATGGGCTTCCCCTGTTTTAAAAATGGCTCCTACATGCACCACTGGCTCTGAGGTAGGGCTGGAACCAGTTAAACACAGCACTTAGATCCAATATCACCAGGACTAAGATCCTGTTACTCCAAGTTGCACCTAATATCACTGATAATCTTTAGCAATCTTTAAGGCTGTCTCTGTACTGTGGTTTATCCTAAAACCAGATTGATGTCTCTCACCAGCATTAATTATGTTTATTACATATAAGTTTTAGTAACACACATATTAAAAAAAATATGCAGTTGTGTCCTGACTTTGCTTTCTGGGTGAATAGAAAAATATACAAAATAAAGAACATGAGATTTCAATCAGCAGATGACTTTCCAATAGTGTCTGAGAGGAAAAGAAAAAGTCTAAGCCACTTCTTACCAGGTGAGATAAGGAGGCTAAAACAGTTTTTCACAGGGGATGATTAAAGAAAGAAAGAGAAGAAAAAAAAAAAGTCCTGATCACTGAAGACTGATTAAAAGTGATGCGTATAAAGATGTAAAATGTAAGACAGTGGACAGAGTGTTCCAGTCTGAAATTGGACAGCTGCTGCAAATCAAATCCACCATGGACGTGTCCATTCCTCACAAACACTCCCTGCAAAAGCAGTGATATTTTGAAATCCATTGACATTTTCCACAGGATTAATTTTCAGGACCTGACATTATCATTCACTGTGGAGGAATTTTGAGGTGGCTTTAAAAAGAGTTGATTATCTCCAAACTATATTACATAACAAGCCTCTCAGCAGGGTGAGACTCAAACACAACAGACGAACGTTAAAACTTAAAACTAAATAAATTGATTTCACTCTCAAATTGCCCTATATTTTACTAGATGCCGAGAAAAACTAAATTAGTTTTCTCTTTTATAATTACTTTAACAAGTTGAAGCAAAAAGATGGAAATGAATCAAAATAGGTCAAATGACGCTTTTAGGGAAGCAAAATGATCAAAAAAATGAAATTTGAGCAACTTCTTTTACTGTGTTAAGAAAGCAGGATGAATTTGCCTGATTTACTTCCTTCTAGACTTGAAGGAGAAGAAGGAATTAAAAATCTTAACACTTTTGGACATTAATTTGTGATCTCATGTTATCTGATCTTTGTCTAAGTCACAATGAAGACAAAAAATGTGCTTAAGATGATAACAATTGATTTGAATTCATTTGATGTTTATCAAACACGCCCATCAAACATTCTCGGCACCCAAGGAAAGTTAATAACCCTGGTGCGAATAATTTCAAAAGAACCTAGTTTTTAAAATTTACAAAAAAAATGATTTTGAGATAATTAAATGCGTTATCAATGTGTTACATGAAAATGTTGAAAAAAGTTGATAGTTTCCAAAAGAAATTGTAATTTTAAGTTAAAAAGTAAAAGTAAAAAAATGTGACATTTGTGATTGTATGATCAAAAAGACATTGATGTTTCTAAAAAAAAACATCAACATTTTAAAAATACAATTTTCATACTAAAGCCTTAGTTTTATGATAAAAGTTGCAAATTTAATCAAATTTGAGATTTGGATGACAGAAATTCATAACTTTTTGCAATATTTTGACATAAAATTACAACTGTTGTATAAAAAAAAAATGCAAAAAAATAAGATAAAATAAATTGTCAAAAATCTGCAACATTTTGTCCAAAAATATTTTGCAATCATTTGCTAAATCATAACTTTGCACTCTTCCACGGGCCAGATAAACTGAGGTAGTGGCCAGATTTGGCCCACAAGCCTTGAGTTTGACACATGTGCTTTAAGGGTATTATGTTTGTCAATGAATGTCATTTAGATTATTGTTTTGTGCCAAAGTAATGCAGAAAAAACAGGTGATTTTGAGGCATGTGCACATTTTTTCCTATTCCTCAATATGAAAGGAAGAATTTTCCTCAGAACTGTTGTATCAGACTGCATTAGTTTAGCTGCTAGGAGGTTATGGTAATCTTGCAGCTGAATATGTTCACTAAGAATAATTATTTTTCCAGCAAATTGCCAAGATTATATAGGAGCGAAGATAAGAGATGCAATTTGCCGTATTGCCAAGAAACAGAGCAGATATCTCTTTGAAGAAGTGTTTAAAAAGTTTCCAGCTAGAACTCTGAGGTGCACGGTAACAAGTGGGAGTCCTGATGTGAACCTTCCCTCTGGAACTTCCTGCAGTGAATATGTGTGAATGCCTCTGTTCACCGACGAAGGCACTGAGTCAAACTGATTGACAGAAAGTGTTTTGTGAGTTGAAGACTGTTTGAGCTGTGTTTGGATGCATCAGTGAGCCTAACGGAGCCTGAAGAGGCTTAACCAACACGACAAGCTAACTGGAATCACAAAACCCCACAACAGACGCATGAAAAAACAACTCTAACATGGCTTGAAGTGGAGGAAAAGATAGTTGAGGGATGGGATTGTGAGATAAAATAAAACTTCATCTAGAGAATGCCTATGGCTGTAAAATTAAAAGGAAGGAAATTCATACCTCCATCTAGTTCATTTTGAATTCAGTGGCAGAAAAGAATCTAAAAAATGTTGAGACAATAAAAGGCTGGAAAAGGAGGTGAAAAGAAACATCCAGAGGAACAACTTGGATATAATTAGGTTAATTGTTATGAAACAACCTCAGAATAACATTTGTCAGTGTAGAACTGTGAAGACTTTTGAAGACAGTTTCTAAAGAAATCTGGGTGCGAGACAAAGCTGAAACCCCAAAAAACAGGTAAAGAAGACATGATTCTGTTATGGAGATGGTTGGATGGGTAATGGATGGATGATGGATGGATGATGATACATGGATGGATGATTTATGGATGCATGGACAGATGGATGGATGGATGGACGGATGGATGGATGTGAACTTTGAATGTATACAAGCATAACTCTGAGCCTGTTCCTTCTAAACTTCATGTAAAACCTCCAGAACAAATTAACACATTATTACCTGAGTTCCTGGTTAATAAAGTTGTTTTTTATTTTCAGCTGCTCTGCTTTGTCGTCAATGAGCCAATCATGTTTAAGATATGATGACGGGAAGATCAGGAATGCTGAAGAGGCATCAGGAGCAGCTCACGGATGCAGTCCATGACTTGATCACTATAACACTCCAGAGTATCGATCCTCCTCTGAATCTGAAGGAAAGAATGCTGTCTGGGGAAATAACAGAGATCAAGTTCCTCAGACCCTGAGGGGAAAAAAGTGATTCCTGTGTTGAAGGTTTAGAAGGTGATGCAAGGACAAGCTGAAAGAATGAGCTGAATTTTGAAAGTATGCAACCCAAAAAATATCCAACATTGAAAGGAGGTCAAACGGGACTCTGTTCTTCTGTGGCTGTGTGGAGGATTGGACTTAACATAAATAAACAAAAAGAAACTTCTGCAAGGCTTCCAAACATGGTAGATGTATTAGAAAGTTTGAAGCAAATAATAATTACCCCTCTGGGAGTGTAATTACAGACATAGAAGCTTGAGAGGCATCTTCCTCACTGTTATTCTGACATTTCACATCCTTCAGATTGAAGTGAAGCTGAACTGAGGCTTCTGTCGTCTGGATAGACGTGTTTTGATGAGATGTGCTCAACATTCTGCCATTTCCCTCTATCAAATATCATTCTTCAACGATAGACCTCATTTTATGAGTCAATAACTAATTTCCGCTGCCTTGTAAATCATAAAAGCGTGATGCAGAACTGCTTTTGGTCTAATCTAACAAGCTTTTAAGATTCCAGACTTTTCCGTCCAGTCGTGATTCACATCTCATCAGTCAGAGACGCATCAACTCAAAAATGAGGAAAAAATGTGACCCGAGGACAGACTGAATCCGTGGGTTTTATAAGACGAAGCAGAGAAACGATGACTGTCACCAAACACACAGCCCGTGGGCTGCAGACTGAGCCACACAAAAACTGTATCAGCAGAGATGGAGAAGCACAAAATCCATCAGCAGCTTCCCACACACACGGAGACCAGCAGCAGAATAAAATTAATCTGACTGAAGCCCAAAATAAAGTGCCTCAAAAGCTCTTTGCAACGACAGCTACCAATAATATTTCATTGAGGACCCGAGAATAAAGAGGGCCTTTCAATTCTCAAACTGGTTTCTAATAGCCTCCTGTGAAGGAAGAATCTTTTTTTTTTTCCAGCTGCAGAGAAACAGTGAAACTTGAATTCCCACACAACACGTGCACAATGCAGGGCAGCTGTTTGAACATCTTTGCGCCGAATGCTTGTTAATTCCCGCTAATACTGATTTTCCTTAAATGAAGTTATCACAACAACCTGCATTTACAGCAACAGTATCTGACAATCACAATTCATTTTTGTTAAACACTGTCTCATCTCACAATGATGTACGTCACAGGGATCAAAGCATTTAAACACGATAATATTATTCTACCTAGAACATTTCTGAGGAAATTTCAATGTGACTGCCTGTTTGATTGAGTTCTGACATCAAAAAGTGGAATAACTGAGGAGGAGATCAGGTGGTTTATGGCAGAAAGTCAGGATTTAAAAAGAGATTGAAAAGATTTTTCAACAAAAATTAGCAAATTTTTGTCAAAACGTTTTTTGTAAAATTAACCCTTTTTCAATGAAAAGAAATGTCATGTCAAAATGTTGCATAAACTTGATACTTTTCCAATAGGAAAATTGTAGTTTTGATTTAAAAAGTCATAATTTTGTGACATATGTCACTGTACAATAAAAACTAATGGTTGTTCAAACAACAAAGAAAAAAATGAAAACAGCTGGATCTTGTAAAATTTGAAATTTTACAACACAAAAAGTCAACTTTTTTTTATTTGTGGTATTTAGATGAACAAAAATCATGATTTTCATCATCATTTTAGTCCAAAAGTCTCAATTTTATGATCAAGGTTGATATTTTATGATGAGATTTTTATTTTATGACAGAATAAATTTTATGACAGAAAAAAGATGTGATACTGCAAAACTTGCCATTAAACAATTATTTTATTTTTTTTATGAAAAGGATTTTTTAAGATAAATTTGTTATTTTAATTCAAAAGTCTAATTTTTATGATAAAAGTCACAAATCTTGTGAAATTTGAGATTTTATGACAAAAAAAAAAATCACATTTGTTTATGAATGAGTCTGGAGGGAAACCTGACAACATAGCTGGTTAAGAAAAAATATATAATAAAAGTGGCCCTTTAATGGTAACCATGGTGATGGTGTGCCCCAGGATGAGATAGTTTGATGCTCCTGATGTAGATGTTTGGCATCAGCCAGATGCCAAACATCTACATGGTGGTTATGTATTAGAAGGTAGGAGTAGTAGACAATGGTGTCAGACAGGAAAATACAGAAATAGTAATAATAATAATTCTAAACCCATCAAAGAGAATCCCTGGCAAATAGATAAATCCTGGATCTTGTTCTTTTTTAATTTGATCTTTGACAATAAGAGCCATTTTCACAGATTCAACTTTGGAAGTTTTTTAAGGACCAAACAGCATATTTCTGAAGGGCCTTTTTGCTTGAAGCAAGCTGGGAGAGGTTCCAGAAGATCTCCAGTGACCCTGAACAGACTGTATTTCAGCTTAAAAACGAGTACCTTGTTATCTTGATCTTCACAGACCAGGAACAGCTCAGGAATATTTGTTTTCTTACATAACACCACACGTTTCCTAATCTCTGTCATCGACTACTCTGTTCCCTTTGCAGTTCCAGGTTGTGATTTTCAAACACCAAAGTTTGAAAAGACCAAACTTCTGAGTGGCTCTCTGGAGGACAAGGGCCGGGCAGGTGCCAGAATTTGTGGCTGCTTTAAAAAAAAAAGAAAAGAAAAAAAAAAAAAATTGGACGCCCTGCACTTTAGAGTCCAATTCCAAAGCTATGAATCTCAAACAGGCTTGAAGGAAAATCTCACTATACACTACTAAGACAGCTCCAGATCACAGGTCAGACTGAAAACTGTTTTCCTAAGTGATTCCACAGAAACCTGCCGGCTGCTCAGACTGTGTGAGCGTCACTCATTTCAGAAGAATAGATTTGTGCCGGTCAGAAGCTGAATTTAAGACCTAAAGATTCAAAGAAATTCTTCTGCCTCATTTACACCAGAATATTTTTGGACTTGATCACATCATCAAAATAAACAATATATTCCTATTTCTGTTTCCACGCATCCTTTTTGCCAACTGTATGGCTAGATTAGTTGAACATGTGTATCTGTGTGGAACATATACATTTTCATTTGCCTGCAAAAGTCCTCCAGATTCAAGATCCAAGATCAAACAGATGAATATGCTTGTTTTTCATTTTTAGCCTGTCTGTCCAACAGCCGCCTTCAAAGCAGAAACAGTCTGCGTGTCTTAGTTTTAGGAACTAACATTATTTTTATACATTATTAAATGTTCTTTATCAACAGCTTGTTTGATGGTATAATTCACTCTTCCACTGTGAATGTCTTCACAACTTCACATCGTCATTTACAAGACATTAGTTTATTTGTTTGTCTCAATTAGCCTACATAAGTACTCAAACATCCAAGCCTGATAGATCAGAGCCACAACTGGACAGATGTAGGGTTTGAAAATGAGCCATAGGACCTCCTCATCCAGGAGGCAGAGGCAACTGTTGCTTCTTAACCTGCCTCTGCACGCAGTTGATTAGCACTACAACCAATCAGAGCCACGAATGATTCAGAGCAAAAACCCCATTTTAACCATTCAGGCATTATTTTTAAAACCAGCTGTTTCTTTAGACATGAGCTTTGCTTCAATTCTTAGATTTTAGCCTTTGCAGTCAGCACATCTTTAATAAAATTTGCATCATCATCTTTTTTTTTTTTTTAAATAAATTCATAAATGAATTGAAATGAAATTTGAAACACATCTCGTACCCATCCAATGGCTTCCAGGCAGGGTCTTCTAGTCACAAATGTTGACAATCAAGAATTCACTTCTAATTGGCTGCTGAGGAGTTATGAGCTTATAAACCGCTGAAGTCATACGACATAACCAGTTTATAAGCTCAAAATTCCTCACCAGTCACTAAACTCAAGATGCCATGGTTAGTGTGCTATGTAGACGTGTTCATAGTGGGTTCCTATTGGTCGGTTAGCGACAGTGATTATAGAGGCAGCGACAGGCCGTTACACTCTGAGATGATCACTGCTGATATCTGCCGTAGCCGTCTTTAATTGTTCATCTTTGCTCCTGTCTCATTGTCAGATCTACCAACACCATTTTTGAGCTGCGATGGAAGGTTTTTACCATTAGTGAAAATATTTCAACTGCAGTGGTGGAAATCTTACACAGTGAACCCAACACTGAAGGCGTCACAGTTGGAAATTACCCAAACAAAGCACATTGTTCTCAGACCGCAGGGATACTTCTTGTTGTTCCACAAGTCTCTAAAAATAGACAGGGAGTTAGAGAACCAGCTTTAGTTGAGGGGTAGACATCCCTCTATACCTTTAAGATCAAGAAGAAGACTTTACTGTTTGATAATGCTTATAGCTATGACAGGCTTGGGTGTAGTTTATTTGTCTCTTTACCTTTCTGCAGGCTTGTCTGTTTTGATTTGGTTATTGTTTTGTTGCATCTTTCCCTCAGTGAAGGTTTCTTCCTGCTCAGAGGCTGTTTCTGACTCCGACTGTCCCCCAGTACCTGTTCAGGGGCTCCTGTTATGCCAAAATGTTCTGTCAGATAGCCATTTGTTGGAGGTTGTCAGTAACATTTAAAGGCTAAATGTTGCAGCAAGATCGTCTTGCTCTCTTCCATTTGCAAGTGAGCTAAAACTGAGTGCAGCAACACTTTATTACAAAATGACCTTGAAACACACAAAAGAATCACATTCACAGAAATAGCAGAGAATGTTTTTTTTTCCTTAGGGCATGAGAAACTTGATCTGCATCATTTTCCCCAACAGCATCCTTTACTTGAGATTCAGAGAAGGATCGATCCTCTGGATTGTTCTGGTAATGCATGTCATCGTCAGGACGGAGTTTATTGAATCAGCCTGCATCAGTGAGCTGTTCCTCGTGATGCCAGTGAAGGATGAATCTGAACCTCTTCAGTGTACCTGCTTCTTCCTGTCATCATGTCAAGTCTTACACATGAACAGCTCATGGAGGGGGGGGGGCACAGAATTATAGAGGAACTCAGCCAGTAATAATCTCTGCAGTGAGTTCAGCAATTAGGAATCTTTATCTGTTTGCTATGCAAACACGTCCATAAACAAACACGGAGCACTCAAAAAGATAAAGTTGTAATGAGGAGATTAAGGGAGAGATCTGTTGTTCCCAACTACCCTCTGATGTATTTGGTCGTGATGCTGCAGGAAGGTTTTACACCAACCCTCTTTCATTTACGTCTTTCCCAACAGCAGTGACTCATTCAGGTCAAAGACGTCTGCTACAGGACTTATACGTGTCAAAGTCAAGGCCCGCGGGCCCAATCTGGCCCGCCACATAATTTTATCTGGCCCATTGGAGCGTGTTAAGACAATCATAAACTTATAACCAGAACATTTCTGAGGAAATTTCAAAGCGGCTGCCCGGAATAACTGCACTACAAAAACTGATTTCCAAAAAAGTAAACAAATAAATAAATAAATAAGCCTAGTTTATCAGAAAAAAATGTCTATTTATTTTATTTATTTGTTTGTTGTTTTTGCTTTTGTTTTTTTTTATACTTACTATAAGACAATTTGACTTGATTTACAAATATTAGGTTTATTCATATAAAGTCTTTTTGCATGGAGTCTAATATTCCTTAATCTAGTCAAATTGTCTTATATTAAGTAAAAACAGCAACATCAAAAAAACAAAATCTGTTCATTGGGTAAGAAAAAGAATAGCTTTGCTAGAATTATTGAAATTAGATTGCTTCTGTAAAAAACAACAAAACACATTTTTTTCTTGAAACAAGGCTATTTTTACTTTCTTAGAAACCAGTTTTTGTAGTATAAGATGGAGAGCAGCTGGTTTGTGTCGTAAATCAGGATTAAGCAAACGTCATGACCTGACGACAGCCCTCCTGATTCTTCCTTTGGGTTTCATGGTCTGGGCAGAGCCCTGGATCTTCACCTGCAGCACACCTGGGGCTTGTTCCACTCATCACCACCATTCTCTATAAAGTCTTGGACCTTCAGCCACTAGTCACTGGATTGTCTGTGTTACTCTGTGGTATATGTGCTTAGGACTGGTCTGACAGCTTTCTAGAATTACCTGAACTCTGTCTCATTATTCTGACTATTTGTTTTTTATGTATCCAGGACCTGCCTGCATCATGTGGATCAGGGTCCGTATTTAAAAAGCTTCTCAAAGTGTAATTCTAGTCTTTAGTGCTGAGAATGCCAGAAATTTACTCCTACTTTCAGACTTAAGTATTAGAGCAAGTTATCAAATATCTTAAGGCTAAGAATCACTCTTACTCTCCCAGATATTTAAGACAGCCCCAGAGGTCTCTCAACTGGTTAAGAGTTGCCACTAGAGGTCCAGGATGGCACTGAGAAGACAGAGACGTGCACGAACCATCCGGGAGAGGAAGAATGTGTTCAAAATATTTGATGATTCTCAGTTAGTCAAACGGTATCGAATAGACAGAGCAGGAATTATCTTTGTAACAGACTTGGTGAGAGACGTCATCTCACCATCAACCTCACGCAGCAATGCCATCTCAGCTGAATTAAAGGTAGTGATGACGCTTTGTTTTCAGACACAGGAAAAATGCAGCAGTGTAATGCTGATGATTTGGGACCATCTCAACCAACAATTAGCTGTCATGGAAACAATCATGGCACTTACAGCTCCACACATCGTTGTTGATTTTCCAACAACACCCAGCGCAATCCAACAGAAACAAACCCAGTTAAATAGCTGGCTTTCCACAATTCGTGCAACTGATGGCACTCACATAAAAATCATTGCTCCCAGCATCAATGAGAATCTGTATGTCAACAGAAAGAGGTACCACAGCATCAACACTCAAGAGGTGTTTGATGCAGAATACAACATTTTGGATGTTGTACCCAAAAGGAACTGGATCTACTCATGATTCACGGATTTTAAGTGAAAGCAGCCTGAAGCGACTCTTTGAAAGAGGCTTAGTACGCCAGGATGTTCTTAAGTGATAAAGGATACCCTTTACACCGGTGGCTGCTCACCCCTTTCCAAATACCGGTGACAGAAGCCCAAGTCAACTGCAACAGGTAATTATTTCAGCTGTTCAGAAGGAGAATTTATATTGTAGATTAATCCTAATTTAGGCTGTAGCCAATTATCCCCTCTCTATATTCTAGGGTACACCGTATTACAAGAAGTGTGGTGGAGAGAAGGTTTGACCTGTGAAGCGTAGATTCCACATTTTACATTCAGAAATTCGGTACTCCCCAGAAAGAGTATGTCGAATTATAATGGCATGTGCAATTCTGCATAATATTTGCAAGAGACGCAACATCCCACCACCACCACAGGATAACAGTGATGAAGATGGAGACAAGAGTGCCCCAGCCAACACATGTACTGGGGTAGTTTTCAGACAACACTTTGCAAACCTTCACTTTACGTGTTTATTTCCACTATTCTGTATCAATACACACAAGAATTAGGCATGAATACAAGCATGGGTTCAAGTATTTATTTAGCACGATTTTTTTCTTTTGACTGCCAGAGTGTAATATTCATGCTGCAGTCTCAAAACTGCAATTTGAAGCTTTATCTTCTCTCTCTTCAGTTCTTGTAGGTCATTTGGGAGCGGGTCCTTCTCTGCCGAGCCTTCATCTGACACTCTGTAGTCCTCTGCCAGGTATTCCTGACATGATGTACTCCCAAGCACCTCAAAATTGAGAGGGTCACAACAAGAATTTGCACACAAGCTCAAGCTGGTGGGGGTCCCCCCCGTGTTTTCATCATTACTGAAGGATAAAATGATTTGAAATGCTGAATATAGCTTATGTAAAAACAAATTAATGGAAAATGATAACCTTGCCTTTGAGTTAGAATTCCTAGCTTCATTAATGCAGGATCCTGGCTCCCTTTCACTCCTGAGATCACAGCACAGTCTTCCCTGAGAATGCACTGCACCACCTCAGAAACTGCGCTCAGTGGCTTCCCCCGCGTGACTGTGATTATCAGTTTCAATGTAAAGACTATAGCCTAAATAAGGTAGGACGAAGACATAGGCATGCAAATACAAGATTTTTTTTTTATACATATCAGGGTGCGTAATGTTGAACTTAAAAACATATATTTCATTGCGGCTTTTGGAGAGGATGTTGTACCATTTTTTCTCACAGTCAGCTGGTGTGCGAATGCAAAAGACATGAGTTGCAGTCAAAAGTCTGGAGATGTCCTCCCGTGCTTTTTTTCTTTTCTGCACTAGTTAAAGTGGGACTGGACTTTCCTTTTAGAATATGCTTTCTTTCATCAACTAATTCAGTGAGTGTCAGCATTTCCTCCTCTCTCCAGTTGGGGTTCCTTTTACTCCATGGCTGCAGTGATCACATCATCAAATTCAGGCTTTCTATACAGGAGTCAATTAACCACACACCTGTTTCAAATTTGTCAGCAAGAAATGGTCCAAACAAATAGGAAACTGTGTGTCTTTAATTTACTACATGAATCGAATGGATTATTTCAAACATTCCTCATCACGAAATACAAATTATTAACTTTATTCTTTAGTCAGTTCTCAACAGCGTTCTTAAGAGTATCTCTGAGAAGCTTCGTAAATACGGGCCCAGAACTTTAAACCCAGAATATCCAAACTCAATAAACTCCAGCATTCAACTCAACTTTTTGTGTTCTGAATTTGGGCCCTCCCTCTCTGAACATAACAAAAGTTTGAAAAAAAAATTGATAATTCTTGTCCAAACATGTGAATTTATCTATTTATTTATTTTAAGTGTTTTTTAATCACAAAAAATCATCACTTGTGTTCAGTGAAATTATAGAAAAATTTACAATGTCACAACTTTTGTGTTAAAATGTAAGTTGCTTTGGATAAAAACGACTGCCTAATGTAAAAAACGTTTCAGAAAGTTTGTATTTTCCAACCATAAAAAAGTCACATTTGTGACATTTGTGTTTGGACGAAAAAAAAGTCTTGTAAATTTGCAATATTACAACAAAATTAGCTTTTGCTTGTGATTTTATAAGAAAAAAAGTGATTTTAGTACAAAAGTCTAGCTTTTATGATAAAGGTCACACTTAGTGTAAGATTTGAGATTTTTATGACAAAGATTTATGTTTTTAGGACATTATTTTTGTAGAAAAAGTTGACATTTTATGAGTTATTTATATGAAAATCTTGCAAAAAGTTGATATTTTAAAATAAAAGAATTGTAATTCTAAGTTAAAAAGTACAAATTTTGTTACATTCATGACTGTATGATAAGAAAAAGTCCTTATATTCTAATCTAATTAGGTTCTGGTACAAAAGTCTCAATTTTGCTAATTCTCATGAAATTTGAGATTTTATGACAAAAACGTTTTTTTGTTTTTTTTACAAAAAACAAAATTCACCGTCTTACTTTTTTTTAATGTGAAAGTTACTTTTTTTTAAATATGCAATTATATCACAAAAATGTAAGAGTTTAGTACAAAGCCTGTTTTATGACAAAAGTTCCTTCTTTTTCTTTTCAAACTTTTACGACCGAGTCCAGGAACTAGTGGGAAGTCTGACAACATGGTTAATAAAGTAAAGAATAACTGGCCCTTTAATGGTAGCCATGGTGATAATGTGGCCCAGGATGACAGAGAGGTATGTTCCAACTTCCACAAAGTAATTCAGTATTCCTTCAAATGAAATTATGGTTGATATTTTTACGTTTGAAGAAAAAAAAGGTGCAATGCAATCTCTGACCTAAAAATATTGATAAGCATTTTAATAGCCAGTTCCTTCTAATGTCGTATTGAGAAGCCAATAATCATTGCACTCATTGCTGAGAAGGTAGAAAGTGATTTTAGGTAGAAATGATCTCCACACAGACAAGCTGGCTTCAACTGGTCTGAGCCAAACACTAATGCACCATTAAGTAATTTCTCTTCAGCACGTAAGCAGTCGCTGCAAAGTGTCCTCTGCTTCATATTTAGAATGCACACCCAAGAAAGTCATCCAAAAAGGCTTTTTATAGAATTGCTGGATTAACCTGCCCCCCACCCCCACAATATCTACCTCTGCATGCACATGTGTCTTCACTGTATTAACTGTACACCATCCACCTCGCTCTACAGTCCACCAATTACTGTAATCTCCTTCCTTGGCTAATCCTGAACTTTGAAGTGAAGCGCTTCACTGAACATCAAAGTTGTCTTCTCACTGCTCAGTTCGCACTAGTCACAGAAACACTGCTGGATATAATAGAGGGGGATGATGCCATGACTGCAGGAACCCACACACATATACTTACCACACTTTAAGACACTTGAAGGTTGACTACAGCTGAAGCTGGAGACTGAATGGTGAAAACTGAAGTTTGACATGAAACATTAAAATAACTCATACAACTCATTTGTTCATTTAACAAAGCTTTGAAAACGATGATATAATTAACCAACACACAACCTCAGTACCTTACAATCTGCAACATATAATTAGCTTTGAAACTGACCGATGTTTGGCTCAGTCTTTAATTACAGGCTTCAGTACAGTCTACACATGTCAAAGTTTAATCTTCAGAAGAGAATCCATACTCGTACTGTCTCCATTCAAATGCAACTGTCCACGACAAACGAGCAAGCTTTGATGTCGTTAAAAATGGAACAGTAAGTTGAGGATCACAGGCAGAGGGAGGATGGTGTAAATGATGAAAACTAAAAATAAATACAAGGTGCTCCTGAGATGGGTCAACAAAAAGATATAACTATAATTGAAGCAGGATAAAGGAAGATCAATAGTTTTGGACAAATATGAGGATTTGCTAACAAAAGAACTGAAACAGATAGGGTCCATGTCAGCAGCTACAGTCCCCTTGCAGTCGTTGCAGGTTTGACTCTCATTAGATCAACATCTCCATCATGAACTGGTGAATGGGATCAAGTCCACACATTATAAATAGTATTATCATTGTCTATCTTCTCCCATGTTGATGTAGGGTCCTACTATCTATTCAGGAACACCATGGTAATGTTGGGTCCTACCATGATGATGCTGTGTCCTACCATGATGATGCTGTGTCCTACCATGGTGATGTTGGGTCCTACCATGGTGATGCTGGGTCCTACCATGATGATGCTGGATCTTACCATAGTGATGTTGGGTCCTACTATGTGTTTGGGAACACCATGGTAATGTTGGGTCCTACTGTGGTGATGTTGGGTCCTACTATATATTTGGTCTTAACATAGTAATGGTTGGACCCGATGCATCAGACACCTCCTCTGTTGTGCATTGCTACAACGTGTACATGTGAATGCACTGTAATACTGAAACCATACAGGAAGTCATTTGCCTCTTGGAACTGATATACAGGACTTTCTGAGATAATTTTGCAGCTTCATTACTTTAGCCTGAGTAAAATATGCCTCCACAACATGGTTCTTGCTTGGAAATTACACTCTTTTTTTCATTTCTTTGAGAGCTGACTGTATATACTCTTCCTATAGAGCTACAACATTTTCAGAGACCACCTCATTTTGATGCATTAATTCAGAACCCTGCAGGATCGTCCACAGACCATGACTGCTGGTCATGAACACAAAAACTTCCAAACTCCCTTTGATTAATTATTCAAATGTGGCACTTGTTTTGTCTGCAAGGCTTTTAGGTGAAGTCCAGTCTTTTTCAAAAAGTTAACAGAGTAGAAAATAGAGTGTCTGTCTCTTTTTGAGATCAGTTTGTAGCTAAAACATTTTTGAGAAAAATGTTGTCATCATTACCTTCATTTTATTAGAAGACATTTGTTTTCTGAGTGAAACCAACTCTGAGAGACAAAAGTGCTTTCTGAGCCATAGTTGTCTGTTTTTAAATCATTAGCAGGAATGCCTCTTAATTGGCCACTAATGCATTTGAATATTGATCAAGTTCAGTTGAAAAAGCAGCTCGGGATTACTGTGGTCCTTTAGAATACACTAACTTTAGTCGTCAATAAGAAGCAGAATGCAGATATGTGAAAGTCTTTGCTTGTCCATCTCTCTTCCAGTCAAATTATGCTCTCAAATGAAGACTGTGTACCCCTTGAGAGTGATTTGTGTAAAATCCAACACCATGCAGCACGAGCTTCAGGTGTCTTCTAAGTGTTGACATCCCTGCATCTACGCAGCTCCCTGTGATGTTCTACCAGAGGGCTGTTTCTGTGAGAGGAAAATCAAAAGTGGGGCTCCTGTTTTTAAAAAATCCTGAGTTTCTGAGCATGAATGGACTTTCATACTTCAGCTTGAAGTATGAAAATGAGTTCATAGACTTTAAGTCTTCAAGGTTTAGTCATCACAAACTATCTTTGCACAAAAAGTGTTGTCAAATTGATTCTTTGAATGCAGTAAATCCATTAAATGAGCTGATTGTACCCTCTTCTATTGCCACTGGTTGTGTGCTCACCCTCACTATTGTGAAGTCTATGATGTACTCACAGAATCAGAGTTGCAGTAACTACCAGAGAGCAATGATACTATATCCTGGAGCCTAACAGGGAATACAAATTCTAATATGCACAACTTCCTGTGATATTTAGAATATTTTGTTATTCCATCTGGACCATTTTCTGTTTCAGTGCCTCCATGTGTGATGATGTCATCAGGACTGACATCTGTATCTCAAAGCATATTTTATATCAACCATAAATGAACAATCTGTTTACTGTTACTTGGTTGAAAAACTACCTGTTGACTTAAGATGATTAAGTTGATTTGCTGTAACTTTGGCTGACTTGTAAGGAAAGTTAAGCCAGTCCAGTAACATAAATCACATATTAATATTCAATCTAAAGGAATAAAAGAAACTACTGTGCATAGTCAGAAGGGGGAAATAAAAAAAAAGACAGGACTTTAATCCCCAAAGAGATATTACAGTAAGTTAACATGAGATTTGAAAGCTTGTAATTGAAAATGGTGAAATATTTTTAGACATCCAGCAGCAATTTACTCCATTCAGCAGTTAAGATTATTTCTAATCCCATCCTCAGAAGTCCGCAGTGATCTGATTGAACTGGATTTATTCCCCAGTCACGTACGCTCTGTAGGCTGTCTAGACAGCTGATGACTGCATTTGAAGAGGTTTTGGACCTTCTGCTATATGAAACATTCATCTCTTTCTCCCTAAAATATCACAGATTTTTAAATATTTGTTTCATCTCTTAACATCACAACAGTCTTTTAATTTTAAAAAAGCCCCGGTACCAGTTAGCCTTTCTTGTTCTCAGTTGGAAGTTGAGGGGAACACACTCCATCAAGTACCTGCCAAAGTCAGAGAATAATTTCCTGTACCTTTTTGTTGTGCCGGTTTTAAACAGTCCGTAACGCTCTTGTGTGCTCATTAGGGACCGTTTTGGTTTTGGAGTTCAAAACCAAAACGCTCCCAATCTCCGGCTCTAATCAGAGCCGGAGATTGGGAGATATTTGGGAGACGAGAACTGTATTGTTTTGGTCTGTGAGCTCAGTGGAGGAAGGAAGCAGACCGTGACTTTGGATTGCCGGTGGATTTGTGACTCCTGCCCTCGCGGTGATTGTCTTGTTACAGGTGGATGTCTACAACAGATCTCGTGATTTCTCCTTTGTAGTTACAGCCAAACACTGATGGACACTTTACCAGAGGATTTCAGGTGAAAAAAGATCAGTTTGTGCTGAGATCTTCTACATCTCAGTTGTAAAACTGGAGAAAAGAAGCTGATGAGAGTCAGGGACAAGAACACGATATGGGTCTGGGTGAGGGATATTATAATTATGTAGTTTCCTCTGCTTGTATGGTTATTTTGGGGGGAAAAAAATGTATTATTTTCTGTTGAGCTTGTTTATCTGGTGCCACAGTATGTATATTTTAATCTTAGTGTCTGAGCAGGGCATAAGACGCCCCATCAGCTTTCAAGGTGACAACATACCAGTATTCATCTACCTTCTCTCAGGAAACTGCTTCATGACCCTGAACGATTTTAAACTGCATGAATGCATAATGACACTCACATTCCCTGAAACAAAAACACATTCTGCACACAGTTCACTGCAAGACTTCACATTCAGACTCTTTTATAAATACATTGGCTGTATTTTGAGTTACACTTTATCAAGTCAATTTTATTTGTATATATTACAATACTATTACACATTACATTATTAGAATAAACGTTGTTTCTCAGTGCTTTTCAAAAACCCAGAACATGAACCCAGTCATGTTTGTTACTGAGGTACTCCTACTTCTCCAAACCCTGGATGTCCACTGGTGCAGCATGAAGTGGTTTCCTGCTGAAGTTTGTCACCACCTCAAAATGTCAAAGAACATAACCCTCACAGGTGTTCTCCAAGTGTGAGAGAAATCTGTGCAGTAGGGAACCTAACAGCATCTTCCACACCAATGCCTGGTCCATAGGCAAACTAAAAGGGCTCCAACTCACTGTGCACCAGGTGTCGGAGGTGGCTCTGGTTGATCCTCTCCATGATCTTCAGATGAGAGGTTAGGACTTCAGAATTGGGAACAGATCATGATTTGGGCTTCGTCATAACTTGTGAGTTGCTTTTCTAATCGATTGGCAGGAGGCTTCACATGCACTTGGCCACATAATGGCTAAAAAAATGTTAATTTTGATTTGATTGCATGTCAGTTTTTATCTCTTTTACTTATTTAAAGAAATTCTAAATCTTATTTGCTTGCCCTAAAGAGTATCTTTTTATCTCAGCAGTAGCTGAAATAGCTTTTCTAAAACAGAAGCAGATGAATCTTTGAAAATTTGCAAGCAGTGCTTAAAAAAGAGTCTCTTGCTTTCTGCTAGAAACTAGTACATCTGTTTGTGTGTTTGTCATGCAGCTTTGAAAAATATCAGACCTTTTTCTTTTTTCTTATTTGGATCTTCCATTTAAAATTTAAAAACAGAAAAGTACTGTCCCTCACACAGTCTTCAGAATAGATGGCAGCCAGTTAAAGACCTCAAGCACAACTAGTGGACTCTGAGATCAGAGCCACACATGATCCGTTCGTCTGTCTCTGAGGTCAGCTCGCCCTCAGAGCCCCAGAGGAGGTTGAAAAAGGCTGAGAGGGGAGGCTGGAGGGTGCAGGATTTGGCAGAACAGAGGAACAGGTGGACCTCACACACACACTAACAGCAAACTGCAGTATGGACGGGATTCAAGAAGGCAAGCTGTCATTAAGACTGTTTTATACTTATAAAAAAGTATGAGAGCGCTCACCAAGCGCAGTGTCCTATTAATAGTACTGAAGTGTGGAACTTAATTCCTGATTGGGAATAGAAAATAAACCTGACGTTTTACAACCCTTGAATATCCTGCAAAGAAAAGGGAGCTGTCGATCTTCAGATGTTAATGTCATTTTCCACCATATTAATAAAAATATGTAAAATATTTTGGACACCACAATACCACAAAAAGGCAGCACAAAAGTTACCTTTTTAATCACAAATTTTCAGCTCTGTTCTGAGCAGCTGGTTTATGCTAATTTCACGCATACATGCTGTGGCACTATGCAACAGAAGGTGTCAGCAATGCTTCGTCATGACCAGAAAAAACAAACTGCTAATGAAATATCCTGGAAGAGGAGTCATTTTTTTGTGTTGACCAGCTCAAAGATAGGACAACTGAACACCACAATTAGTAATGCTCCCTGTATATTTCTGTAATGTGAGGTCTAATCATAGACAGATGCAACTCACTTTAGACCCACCCCCATGTACTCTATCATTGGCTATCTCTAGCTGCCTAGCCACAAACTGATTGGCTGACACATGTGCTGATGTGTCAAAATTTGAAAATTTTTCGACTTTTGACAGAAGCAACAGGCAACAAACAATGGACAATTCATTTCGGCAATGGATGATGTCACTCCTTTCAAAGTTGATGGAGACGGACGCAGACGACATAAGGGGGTGAAGTCACACTGCCAGTTACGTCCTCTCTGTAATACCTTTATTCTATTTTGCTGTGTAATGTTACGCACAGATGGAGGCTGAGCAGGTGAACAAATCGCTCCACCCCTGTTGGACCTCTGTGACAGGTTGTCAGACAGCAGAAACCATGAGTGCTGTGTGAATGGGTGATCGGGAAAAGCATGGTATATCTCAGTGGTTAGAGCAGGCAGCCCACATATAGAGGCCAGAGTCCTTATTCAATGGTCCGACATTCAACCACTACAGCCAAAGACACAAAAAAAAAAAAAAAAAAAAGGCTGAGATGGTCAGGGATGCAGGAATAATACAGAGTTGCAGTTCCTCCTCCTCCTCCTCATCATCATCATCGAGTAGAGCTAGCCAAGGTGATTCAGGCATCTGGTTATGATGCTACCTGGACACCTTCAAAGGGAGCCGTTTTGGGCATGTCCAACGGGCCACTGGTCTGGTCCTCGTTGCTCTTCCTGGAGAACCTGCGAACCAAACTCAGATAAGCAGAAGTAGTTACTCGAGACACCCAAATATTGTCTATCCCCTGAAGCAAAACATTATTTTTATCATTTTAAATCTTCCTAAGTTACTGATTTTTTTTTTTTTTTAATTGGCCACAAAGGAAAGTTAAAGTTTCTCTCTCAGCAGTTCTTTTAATCCGTTTCATGTAAGAACGCTTCAGAGAAATGAAATGCAAAAGAAATGCAGATCCCATGAAGCTTGTTATGTATGTTATATATACACCTGAGGGCTTGAGTTTGTGATGTCAAAATTCAATGCAAGTTTTTTTTAATAAAAACAAACCTTAGAAAACGATGACTTTGATTGCATTTGAGTTTTCTCCATGTTACTTCACAGCAGGTGTCAGGCATGAAAGAGTGAAGAATCTGTTTCAACATGCTGCAAACAGCACAAATCTTTAAGGTTAATTTCAAACACATTCTTGGAGCCACATTAGTCTTAACTGCAGAAGCAGTGCGGAGCCAAACAAATGCTACTTCACTAATTCAAAGACTGAATCATGCACCTTTTTGTTTCCTGCCGAGCGGCAAGCTGCTGGTGCATCAATGAAAACCCAAAAGCATTAATTTGCCTCAAATGTCTACAGAGAAGATGAAATCTTGTCCCGATCCTTTCAACTGCTACCAAGGTAGGAAACAATCACCGGGACAGGTTTAGCGCTTCATTCACTGCTCGGCTCGATTTATGCAGCTCACTGAGGACAGTGCCTTATCTGAGAGGCAGAGTAGAAGAGAATTAATGAGTCACACACAGTTCGTCTCACGGAGATAAGCTCCAATCAGCTGCCTCTGACCTCTGCGATGTCATCGCTCCATGCCACCCTTCACCCCGTTTCATAAATCACTTCTCAAAAATATTAATTTCCAGGCTTCTAAGACTCTGTCTGCCACGCTGCTGTGGTGGCAGGGTGTGGTTCTGCTCAGCTGCAGAGGAGAGGTGACGCTGTGGCTCAGAAAACGGCACCTGAGAGGGACTGATTGACACACCTGTGCTGCATGTGTCAGTCAAGGTCCCTCTATTTAACTAGCAGCACTCTGTCTCTAGGGAGAGAGGACTCCCAGACCAGCAGCCTGCATTATGTGTGATTGGGCACTGGAAAGTGCCAAAATAAAAGTCTTGTCGTGAAGCTGCAGTCTCGCTGTGATCACTGCCACCAGGGTACCTGAATCCTTTTCACCTACTCAGAGGTTTTCAAAGCCAACTTATTCCTTTGACAAAAATCACACCAGTCAAACACCAACAAACACGATAAGAGCTACAGAAAACACAAACATCTAAAGTTATAAATAGTGCATACACAAAGGGCTCTCCCCTCATTGATTCAGTTGGTTATTCTGAGCTGTACATAATTATTGCTGGCACGGATTCATGTTTGATAAAGGTCCAATACTTTGACAACAAACACACTTTAAGCATCTTTACATAAGTTTATAGAAGCACCAGTCTCTTGACTGCTGCTTATATAAACTCAAGCAACCATTAAAAGATTTATAAAAAGAAAAAACACTGTTAAGCAAACTGCAGAAGCCAGCTCTTGGTTGACCTGGAAGGGTTCAGTGGTGAAGTTCATTTAAGGCAACTGGAAGCAGCTACCTGGTACAAGATAACCTCCTGTGTGAAAGACAGCCAGTCGGTGTCAATCACTAGATCAGGTCTAACCAGAACAGCTGGATCCTCCGGTTTCAAATTTAGTAATTCTAGCTACCTTGCATTTGCTTGGAGGGACTGTTCTGACTAGTGTTACAGCATGGGCTTGTTAAACATACCACAACATAAGAGAGGGGACACAACACAATAGTTAACGTTTCCAATAAAGAATGATTTTATTTATCAATGCAAAAATATAAATAACATCAAACCTGTGTAGGAAATGTGTGCAGGGAATGTCGTGTCTGAAATGGATGTATGTGTGTCAGTGAATGGTCAACGTAGAGGCATCAAGGGATCGTTGGGGGGGACCAGTGTGCACAGAGTCAAAGGTAGAAAAAAATGCCTCCTGAAAGAGAGAGAACTCCACCTTTTAAGCCCATGCCCCTAACTCAGGTGCACTCAAATGATCTAATTAGATCAACCAGTCTCAGTCCTGCCCGTGCACTGACAGACTGATGCCTGAAGAGGGCTCAGGGGTCGTTACCCTAGTAATCAGGCTTGTTCACTCCTTCCATTTTTGGATTATGCCCCATGTTATTTTTTGATAATGTGGACAGTGATCTGTTTTTTATTGCCCATTTCCAGGGCATGAGCACCCTCCGTTTAGCACTGCACTTTGCTTTTATTTGTGTACAGCACATTGAAATTCCTTTGAGTATAAAATGCGCTATATAAATAAACTTGCCTTGTCGCTTCTCTGCTGGAGCGGCTGGGAATAGAACTGAAGATCTTTGCCAGAACCTGACAGGAATCAGTAGGTTCGGTTTTCATTTCAAATCATTTTACTCGGCACTGTAAATGGGTGATAGGGGGTTGTTAAATTTTAAGATGTCCACATATTTAGGAGAGGGAAATACAAATATGTGTGTAAGGGGATGTTTTCTCAGGGCACCAAAGAGGTTAGGACCGCACCTGTAAACCTGCATTCAGGGAGTGGAGTGTTCTACTGCGACAGTAAGGAACGATGAGATCTTTTAGACATATTGGAGCTTTATCATTCACTTTGTATGTAAGAAGTAATATTCTGAATTCAATTCTAGATTCTGGCTTATTTTTAAATAAATAAAAAATAAAAACGTTATCTTAAATTATTTTGTTTTATTTTCAGGGAGGCTGATCCACTCCTGTTTTTACATTGCTTTAAGTTACATTTTATCTTTTTGTCTTTTGGTTTTTAACCTAGTTTTGCGATGCTGACTTTTATTCTTCCTAATTGGAATTCACTTTCAATTTTTTTTAAAAGATTTGCTCAAAAGGTGTGCCATTGCTTCTCCTTAATGAGGATAACAGCTTCTTTACAAAGCGACCAGCCAAGAGGAAACCTAATTACTGAGATCAGTCTTAGGCTCTTCCACTGTAGTCAAGGAACACTCGACTACAGGCGTCACGTCATGTCCTGGATCTGTCCCAGTTCAGTGTCCTCTCTGTCTTCTTTTTTGCACTCTTTCTAACAGCCTTAAACACTGAACAGGTACAGATTTTGTGTGTATTTTAACACTAAAGTTGTGTTTCAGCTCCTCAGCTGCCACATCATGTCTCTCATAAATCACAAGACAGACTGAGCTTAAATAATCCAAACCGCTCCACTCCGGGCGATGCAGCAGCGCAGCACTAATCCACAGTGACAGAAAGTGCACAGACTCACAAAGAAAAAAAAAAAGAAGACACAGCTGCACATTAAAATCATGTAGTAGCTGAATAATAAAACCCCTCTGAAGTAATGCTGATTGTTTAATTGTTTAACACATTATTAATTCATTCCTCTGTCATTTATAGTGACATGCAAAATGTTTCACAGAAAACACAGAGTGCAAGACAGTGAAGTACACTCTGAAGTTTAAGCAACTCAGTTTTTTCCCAGGTGACCTGCTGCCAAAAAACTGATTCTTACAGCAGAATCTGTGATCAGACTTCAACTGATTTTTCAGCAGCAGAGATCAGCTGAGGTAAAAGTTGAGTGGCAGAGCTCCTAATCACCACTCAGCAATGGTTTGAACAACGGCAAACATAAATTACAATGAAAACCATGTGATGAGGTGAATTTTTTCCCCTTTAAAACACCTGCAAATCAAGGTTTGGTGCATATTTGATTTCAGGCAACTACACCAAAGATGGAGACTTTAAGCTGGGTTCATGCTGCCCAACAAACACTAGATGTCCATGGATCTTTTTTCCGTATAAATGAGGTCAGCCCATCGTTGTCCAAAAGAACACATTAAAATTTGTTTCAGTTTAGCCAGTCTGTCATGGCTCATACTTGGCCCCAAAGAAGACATTTAAAAGCCATCTCTGTTCAGTCTTTCTTTCATTGTAAATGCAATTTCAGCATCTCAAAAATGATGGCTTTTCACCTTTCACTTTTCAACAAAACCAAAATGTTGTTCAAGCAACTGACATAGTTGTGTTTTCAAAGTCTTCTCAATTAAACTTTGCTTGCTGGATGTATGATTTCTATGGTCTCAGACAAGACCATGGAGAAAAATTGTGAGATTGTGAGAAAAATCATCAAGAGTAGCTCAAAAATGACTTCAGCTTCATTTGAAGGACTGTGTGCTTCTACGAATTGTCATGTACATGCAGTGATCTTCCATCCCTGCTATCGTCAAAGACCGTCAAAGTCATTTGAATGTAACTACTAACAGCTGCTCATTGGCTTAAAGCACTATGTCACACATCAATGGCAATGAAACTAGCTCACAGAGCTACAGCGGACATCTTGGGAGAAGCTACTGACTCAAGAACGCAGCTAAGGAGGAAGTAAATGAAGTCATGACAGAGTAAAAATCTTACACAGTGTTGTTAAAGCAACTATAGGAGGCCTTAAAATACTAAAAACAACAAAAGGTTCCTCTGTGCTGCTATAAAAGCTTGATGTTAGCAGGTGTTAGTGCTAAAGGTGGTCTATGAAAGACAAAATGGAATCTGAGCCTCAGGAACTGAAATTTCTCACCACTGTGTGGTCAATAATAACAGTAGTACAGCAAAAGTCAAGTCTTTATTGGTGTGATCCTGAAGAATTTTCTTCTGTTCCTGGATTCAGGCGAAACCAAATTCACCCTGGAGACAGTTTTTCACATGCAAACTATTAAAGTTTCCATTCTTCAGAGCTGGTCGGCTCTAATGAGCAGCTTCACTGCCAGAGGAAGGAAACATTCTTGGATGAGCCCTTGCCTTAATTAAAACACCCTCAGACGCACAGACACACCTTTCCCACTGAAATAAGAAAACAGATTTTTTTAAATTCCAGATCTGATAACAGAAACACAAGATAAAACAGCAAAATGTTTTGGAAGATTTTTTTTTAAATGTTCTAAATACTGACTCTTTTTTAGTAGATATCATTTTTCAAATAAAGGTCAAACAAATGAACATTACAGTGATTAATTTGTGTATGCAGTTATATTTGCTCGGAAATTTGGAAGATATTTCACATACAAGTAGAATGATACAAGTAGAATGAAATATGTTGTGGAAGTTATTACTAGTAATTTTGACAGTTTTAAACTTCAAGCTTAAACAGAATTAAAGATCCCAGTTTTGCATGTGATGAACTGCATCAGCAATGTTCCTCGTGTCTATTGGGTATTACATGGACCTTGTTCTCTTGTTACATTTTTGTCTTAGATTATATGTTTGCTTTTGTAAAACTCCTGTAACGTGTTTGCCCTGTTTGCCTTACTACTGGTTTTATTTTGAATGTCCAAATCATTTGAGTGTCTATATCTGTCTTAATTATGTTAGTTTCTGAATGTGTGCATACATACTGCACATACCAGTATCACCCTCTTACTTTGTAGGTCTGCTGGTCTGCCCCATTATCTTTTAAGCTTTCACAGGCTTCACAAACTTTGAGATGTGAACCTGCACCAACTAAACACAAGCTGTCAGTTCCACAACTCCGGTAATGACTTAGTTATATCAACTATGATAGTTAGTTCAGAGTTGCACTTCTGCTCAAGGTTTCTTCCCAAGAGGGAGTTTTTTCTTGCCACTGATGCCGTTGCCATGTGCTCGGGGGTCAAGCTCTGGGTTTCTTAAGTGCCTAGAGATGACTTGTCGTAAATAGGCGCTATATA
>JBAMYA010071183.1:0-25349 GCA_037176975.1 Arrhamphus sclerolepis
TATACATATACACGCGCACAAGGTCTTGATGGTGAAAATCAGATGATGTTTCAGAGCTGAGCCCGACAGCAGAAAGTGGGCCACATAATCCACAACCTCAGAGTTGGCTCAGCCTCAGACTAGCCATATGGTCGCTTGTTTGTTTGTGTCACCTTCTGGTCTTCACACTCTGTGGTTGAATTCTACATCTCCACCCGATATGGTGCTCATAGAACAGAGACTCCTGATCTGATGCTGCCTTTAACAACTATTTATGTTGAGATAAAGACAAACCTCCATTCAGTCCCCATTTTCTTAGCTTTTTAAATTTTGATCTCCTTTTGTTGTCTTTAAATAAAGTGATTAAGAGTACAGCATTTTGCAGTTCTATGATGTAATGGATTGTTTTTACAAAAAGAGTAATACATTTAAAAAAGAAATGTTGATATACTGTATGATGACGTTTGTGAAACTCAAATGCATTTTATCCAGCTCACGAGTGTGCAAAGACAATCAAAACTAGAACATTTCTGAAGAGACTTTAAGATAAGATGAGATACATCTTTATTGTCATTGTCACTTTTTTTTAATGGATTGTACTAAAAAACAAATTGTACATATAATTAAAATAAATAGATAAATATATACACACATGTATGTATACATATATACACAAATTGCACAGATCTTTTGCACAATGGGGGGTGGGGTGATTATTGGCTATGTCACTTGGAGTTAAGGGCCATGATTGCATTGTTGTAAAAACTGTTTTTAAGGTGGTTTGTTCTGGTTTTCATGGTTCTGTATCTGCCTAATGTGCAATTGCTGGAAGTGCCAATGTCCAGGATGAGTCCCCTTTCCTGCAGCATCTGGAGGTGTAAATCTGCTCCAGGGTGTGGAGGGGACAGCCAGTTGTTTTCTCTGCTGCTGTGACAGCTCTGTGGAGCACCTTCTTCTCTTTGAATGTGCAGTTGCCGTACCACACAGATAGTCTGTACGTGAGCACTCTCTCTATGACACAGTGGTAGAGTTTGAGACTTTTTTTTGTGAGAATTCTCAGAAAGTACAGTCTCTGTTGTGCCTTCTTCAGCAGCTCCTTGGTGTTGGTCAGGTCCTCCAGTTCGATGCCCAGTAACCTGAACACTGGGACCCTCTCCACATAGACCCCACTGATGATGAGTGACTGTTTTAGCATGTTTCTTCATGTTTTCATGATGGAAAACTTACCAGGCGATTCTTTAGAAGTACTCCTGCAGTTGGTAGGAGACGTCCTCGGCCCATGTGGTAACAGTTCTGGTCGTGATGTGGGCTCATTTAATGAGAGGTGTATATGCAAGCATCAGATGCAGGGATGTGTGATCAGACTGGCCCAGGTCTGCTAGGGGTTTAGCACTGTAGACCTGTCTGATGTTTGTGTACAACTCATCCAGTATTTGTTCTCCACTGGTAGTATACTTATATATTTTTCAGACATATCAAAATGCAAATGTGGATGTTTTATTCACTCCATTTACATAAACATTGGAATTTCCTCACACTGCACTGACATCATCCCATGACACCCTGTCTAGACCTCCTGCCATCCCTTTGCCCACCTAGATCTGCCACTGGTGTGTTTGCACATTTAAATTAAGTCGGGCTGTAAATGGGTTTGTGCTGTTAAAAAGCTGTCAGTTGTCGGGCCCAACCTTTAAGCCCCAATTAACGCTGTAAGTCAGAGATACACATTTCAGAAATAAAGCTTGAGAGGAAGTGGGGAAGGGGGTGAGTCTGGTATGATCTGGTTTGTGTGGCTGTGGACAGCAGTGATCTGTTGCTGGCAAACGAGCTGATTGGATTTGAATGTAGCCGCCACTGATTGCCACTGTCATATTGACTCAATTTAGCGGCTATCAGAAGAGCCGACTACTGTCAACTGAGAACTGGGTCTCCTTCATTCAGCTCACTGGTTACTTTTCCATAGAACATAGTTACTCGCACAATAAATAACTCTCTTCCTGGATATTTCAGCAACAGTTTGATTGTTTTTTCTGGTCATGACGACACATTCAACCCTGTGAGTTCACAAGGCTTTTGAGACAAAAAAGACCTATTATTTTTTTAGAATCTGAATACGAATTTCATGATAGCTGAAAGCACTTGAAATTGTAGCAGGCGCTGTTTTCTCTGTGTTTACTACGTTGTGTCACTTGTGACCAAGTACATGGAGTACTTGTTCAATTAATTTATGGGGAGGATGGGTTCAAAACCCCTTTGTCCTGCCAGCGCAATTTCAGAAACTTTTGAGTTGTAGGGGTTTTTGGTGGGAAACCACTCAAAAGCTGGGGAGAACCCAGCTCTGACATCAAAAAGTGGAATAACAGATATGGAGAGCAGCTGGTTTATGTCAAAAAGTCAGGAGTTAGCAAATGTGGGGGATTTTACAAGAAAAGGTTTCTAATTTAGATAAAAACTGGATATTTGTAAAATTACCCTTTTCTTGTGATAAAAGTTGAACTTATGTGAACATTCCAATTTTACAACTGTTGTAATTTTATATCAAAATGTAGCAAAAAATGAAAACAAATTAAAAAAAATGTAATATAAAGTCACAATTTTGTAACATTTGTGATTGTCTTGAAGTGTTTATCTTTCAAAAATGATCAAAATTGATATTACAGGAATAATTGATGTTACTACAAAAGTCTAAACTCTGATAAAGGTTGCAACCACGTTTTTTGACAAAAATTCATGTTTTTACATAAATAAGATCTGATGTTGAGAAAGTTGTCATTTTATGAAAAATGTCAACTTTTTTTTTTTTAATTTTGCAATTATACATTAAGAACATGATTTTAGTTCAAAAACCTCAATTGTGTGACAAATTTTGTGAAATTTAGGTTTAGGGATGGGTTTATATTATATGACAAAAAAATTATGACTAAAGAAAATAAAAAATAAAAATAAAAATAAAAAAACAACAACTTTTAAAAAAAATGTATTTATTTTACAACTGAATCCAGAAACTAGGGGGAATCGGACAACATAGATAGAGTAACCAGCTCTTTAATGGTAACCATGGTGATGATGTGGCCCTTTTAATGGTAAGCATGGAGTAAGCAATATCAATATTTCTGTTACTCAAAATTAGACATATTAAGTTATATGGTGATTTTTCATTATGTGAAACAATAATTTTGCAAAGTTCTCTCAACAGTAACCAAAAAAGTTCTTTAAATAAAAGTTCTCTCAACAGTAACCAAAAAAGTTCTTTAAATAAATTATGCTTTTCCTTAATAATCTTTTCCTTTTCTTCTATCTGCCAGTGAACCAAAGCATGAAGCAGCTGACAGTAATGTATTACCTTTTTTGTCTAAGTAAGAATTCATTAAGGAATTTTTCAACCATAGATAAAGATAATCCTCTTTTTTTGAAGCTTTGGTGGCTTTCTCTGTATGTAGCTCATCAAACAGCATCCACATTCCTTTCAGAAGGTTTGAGGGATGGTGGTTGAATAAAATCTGAAAACACCACCAGATGCTACACAGTGAGGATTGAAATTTCAAATGACATAATATTAGATTTACAATGACATTATAGTTGAATCATAATTCGGAAGCAATTACTCATCAGTAAAATCACATTTGAAATGAAACTGTAATACTGCTGTACTTTATTAGGACAATAAGTTTTTTGTTTTGTTTTTCCCTGCAGTTCAGCTTTTTTATAACATTAATATGAGATTAGCATGTTGGGGAAAAGCCAATTGAGACCACTGAAGGCATTGTTTGTTTGTTTGTGTTTTGCTTGTATTGTTCCTTTAAATTCTCACTGTGGCTGCATTGACTGTCTGTGACACTAGAGGGCGTGCTTAGAAATGCAAATGTGCAAGAAATCCAGCATGTGTGGAGCAATATGATTAGGATTATCCTGTCTGCTGTGCAATGTGGTTTAAAAAAATAGAAGATCTTTTAACAATTTATTTAACAATTTATGATGGCACCAGCAACATGAAATCAAATCTCTTTTGAACAAACTATAAACAGCTTTGGCAAGCAGATACAAGGTAGAAAGGGTGAAATAAGTAGCACAATTCAACTTCCCTGAAAATCCTGAAAGGGAAGGGAAGTAGAGCTCGAAGCTGGGAGGGGAATGATTCATGCAAATGTTGGAAATTAAATGAGTAGGGTTGGATTTATGAGCTTCTTTTGTTGATATTAGCTCGTGTATAACAATGTTTTTGCTGCAGTGTATAGTGCTGTAGAAAAAGAACCTACATTGTCACAATGTAATTACAGAGTGACGTAAACAAAATTGCACGAGTCTAAATACCAGAGATGGTGTAGGGGAGACGGTGTAGCCTTCGTGTGGATGTGCTATACAAGAGCATGAATCAGGCTTAAACAGTATTTTCATGTGAAAATATCAGTTTCATCTTCATTTAAAGGTTTGGAAGTATCATTAAGCTCTCATGGTCTCCTGTTCCTTTCATCATCAGAAACCACTCAAAGTAACTGAATGGTGGTCAGTGCACATCACGACTGCCAACAAACTTGCACACTGCAAAAATCAACAGCCCTGCTTTCTTGTGGCTGAATGGGGTGACATCAGGAGTTGCCAAACTGAATTGGGTTGTTTTGTTGTGACCTTGATTCAAGCATGACTCAGTCAAATCATTGGTGTGCTTATCAATTAAGTCATAAATGCAGACGGGACTGTGTCAAAGTTTATTGATGTACCTAGCAGGAAGAAATGTGGTCTGACAAAGGCGCATCAGAAACATGCTAAGGTCAAATGAGAATTTAAAATAAAAAAAAAACAAAAATTGAAGAGTTTCTTAAAAGCTCCTTTAGATTTCTTTGCAATTGCAAAATGTATCTGCCATACATGTTAGGTTAATGACACTATTCATTCAACATTTATGTTGCCTTTATGAAAAGAACCAGTTGGACATGTCTGAACACAACTTGGCACTTCTGTCTCGTTTATTCATTTTCTTCCCTTTCATCGTGCAACTTGCTGCTTTTGTGAGTCTGCTGACAAGATCTGCTCCGGCAGATGAATCCTCAGGATGTGGTATGTGAGGGGGATAAGGAGAGGAGAGGGGAGAAAAGGGTTCAGAAGATTCAGAAGTCATGTTTTAAAACCAAACAAACAGACAAAGAAAAAATTTAAAATCAGGATTTTTCAACAGGACAAACTTGCATTTTTCCAGCCGTCTTTGATCTAAAGCGAAAAAGAATTTTACTGGAGCTTATTTGAATTTTAGCCTCAATAGAAGCTGACATAGCAAAGTAATTGCTCTGATTGCTGTTTCCCTCTGCTGATTATTTACTGCTGTCTCTCAGTTCTGCTGACAGAACATGTTTGAGCCAACAACACCCAGCTTGCCAATTACAATGTTCTGTCTATCTATGCAATGTTTAGCTCGAGCTCGAGCTTGCAAAAACCTCCTAGGAGTGGAACTCATTTTAATACCCACCGAGCTAATATTTATTTGACATCTGTAAATTGAAGATAGTAAGGATGTTGTCGTTAAAAAGGAAATTTTACTGGATAGGCTGTGGCGATCTTCACATTCTGGAGCCCGTTCCAGCTCTCTCTGTGTAAAGGGCATGGGTACAGCCTGGGCAGGTTGCCAGTCCATCACAGACCCCCATGCATGCTCACACTCGTTCCTTCAGGCAATTTAGAATAATCATTTTATGTGAAGATGCAAAATCCCTACAGAAAGGTTCCTCCTGGGATTTGAACATGGAACCTTTTTTGCTCTGAGGCAACAGTGCTAACCACTAAGTCGCCATGTTGCCTTTAATATGAGATGAAGAGGGAAAAAAGAAATCTATATTCTTGGGCACTGCCACTTATCATCCAAATTGGAAGCTTTTAGATTGAGTCTGGGAAACTGTGTTTCATATACTTGGAAATATTTAGTAACATGCTGAGATTGGATCAAGGACATCCAGAGAACATTTATTAAGGCATGTGCAGTTAGCAATACATGAGTCAGCTGACTCACAAAGTTGGGATCTCTTTTTTATAGAACCTGATACGTCCTTGCTTCTCTTTTTTAATCTTACTGTATGCAATACACAGTTATAAAGTGTCTTAACTGAAAAAACAAAGAGGGCTGTTATGTCTCACCCAATCAGCAATCATCCCACTTCCATGTTGAAGTTTATATACAGTTCCTCCACTGACCAATAGGTGCTGGCTCCAGAACAGAGCAAATCCCCATCGACCACCATGTTAAAAGTGCCAAATTTGCAGTGAAATTAAACATACAACCTGGTAAAAAAAAAATTTGTTTTGGTCTCTATAATTAATTGGTCTCTGTTGCCTGTGATCACATCTTTTACACCACCTGCCAACATTCAGGAACACAGCTCCAAACCAGGCTGTGATGTGATTTGTTTCTAAACCAAATCATGTACGGTTTTACTGGTATATCTGGTCTGTGCTCAAAAAAATTAGGATGGTGTCACATGCACCATGTATCCCAAATACAGCCATAACAATCGAATGTGGTGGGTCTGAGCTATCCAACCTGGATCCACTTTCTCATTTATCCATGTTGCCAGATACCAGCATTGCTCTTGGATGGCTGACAGCAAGCCGGAATAAGAAAAGAGGATAAGGAAATTAAGGAGACTTGCATGATCAATGAACCTTGTGAATAATTTAGCATGGCATTTTTAGAGGGGTGGGGGGTGCAGAGGGAGTGTCCTCCTGCGCTGATGTTTTTCCTGTTTGGGCTTCCCATGTTGCTGGTTGATCTGCTAACACCAGCAGTTTTGTGCAGTGGCATAGTAAATCTGACACAGCGCAGAGTGGATTATATAACACTACTCCTCTCTGGCACCTTCACATCCACAGCTTCAAACAATTACCCCATCTATCTCGCTCCCCTTCGGGTGAGCGCCAGCAGCAGTGAGGCTTTGAATCGGACGCATTTTTCATCGACCCGGACGAGCTGCACCCCCTCCTCCCTCTCCTCCGGCTCGCTCCTCCTTCTCTTCCACCCTGCTTCACTTTCTAACCCTCCTGCTCTTTCTCACCCTCCTCTCCTCTTGGATGTGGATGTACTCCTCACTTCCAGTATGGAATCAGGAGGGGAAGGAGGAGAGGGTTGGATGGAGGACCAGTGGGAGAAATGGTAGGGCATCTCTCATTTTCTCTCTGGGTTTTTCTTTTTTTTTCTTTTACCTTTTTAATGGGCAGCAGCATGGCTGTGTGTGTGACCTTGTGACTGTGTAACTGCTAATGCTTCCTTCTCTTGTTCTCTGCCATCTCCTTTGCAATGTAAAGCTCGAGTGGGCTTGCCCTTGAAGGAGACCAGCTGCATATGGCTGTGTGCATGTTAGTGGGAGAGCATGCAGCCGGGGTTTATGTTGAACAAAAATAGAACTAGGGAAGCCACATCTTCTGCCTCTGCTGTAGAAGCGCTGTATGAACGAGCACATTTTCACAGTTTGTTTTCATTCAGTGGCTGATGAAGAGGGGCTTATTTTACTTGAATATGTTGAATCAGACGGGACAGTCCCATCTCTCATCCTTGTCCTCCTCCTGTCCTTGCTTGAGTTCTGATGAATGACAGTATGTAGTCTTGTAATCTCTGAACTGGCTTGTAACACCACAAGACATGTGCAAAAGCATATGTAATTGTGTGGCTAGCCTAACTCTCCTGCTTCCACTAACATATTGTCAAATTTTGCATCATTTATTGATTTATCTCAAGAGACTCATTTGTTTCATGACTAATGGCTCATTTGCATTTTCTCACATTGTTTATTCTCTTTCCAATCTAAATTTGTGAACAAGCCCAAAAACACATACAATTCTCTTGGTGTTGTTGGAGTCAAACTGAATTTGGATGCAAACTCTTGAACCGGGGTTGGTCCATCATGGCTTGAGTGTGAGGTCATGTCGTCCTTCATTAATCCATGCAGAGACGTAGGCCTGAGTAACACATGAAGACACATAGCTGCCAGTAGGTTGCCTTGTCGTCTCCTGCTGTCAAAATAATGCAGCAGTTTGCTCCTAATCCCCGGTGTTGTGAACTGAGACATCAATCCTGCAGCGCTGGAGTCATCTGATGGTTAAAAAAAATAGTAAAATGGCTTACACTAATATCTTTTTCTACACGAACTGACAGAGAATTTATCCCAAAAAAATAACCAAGCAGTTATAGCCACATAATCCATCTATCTATCTATTATGGGTCACGGGGGTCTGCTGGAGCCTATCCCAGCTCTCTTATGCTAGGTTCACGATACGATTTTGGTCGTCTCAGATGAAAGATGGACAATCATGGAAAGAAACGTTCCATTGTAGCTCAGAAATGGTGGTGGTAGATGTACCAATGACACAGGAGCAAAGAATGAAAGCTTGAACCATCTTAGAACCAAAGATGAGCTGTGACAGATATCAGCAGCGTCAGAAATTTGGAGGAATCGTCTCAGAGTGCGACAGCCTGTCGCTGCCTCTACGAACTCTGTCAGCTAACCGACCAATAGGAATGCACCATAAAATGATGTAAACATCAGTAAACATCTAATGATGCAGTGACGCTGTGTTTAGAGCCTGAAATACCCTGTAGCCACCAGACAATTTATGTTCAATTGCTCAGTGTAGCATGCAGTAAATTAATCGAATGATTTCACACCATGCATTGTGACTTGAATTAATCTTATAAGACTGCCAGAACTGTGCAGAATGAACCTGGCATTAAGGGCGAAAAAAACCTGGGGGGTATTCCATGAACGTAGCTAAAGAATGGATGCAAACTCTTGAACCGGGTAAAGAAAGCCAGACTATATCGGGAGAGCCTAGCTTGGATAAGCGTCATCTCCAAATTAAGCCTCAAGTTGTTCCTCTAACGCATTTCAGCTGCATCTAATCAAGGCTAATCCAAGCGAGGCTTACATAGCCTGGTGCCCGAGGAATGTAGGAAGCCCTGACGAATGGATGGCAGAAAAGGAGAGCAAGAAAAGTGTCATCAATATCGAGCGAAGAATGCTGATGGAGCTGTATGAAGATTTTAAAAGTGTCACAACCAGAAACGGGTAATACAGCTGCGATTAATAAAATGAGGGCAATGTCATGGCAAACACTTGCAGAGAGACTAAATGTGTAAGTTACAAGTACAAGTTCATGGGTGGAGTATAGCCAAGTGGTTACGCTGGTGGACCATATATAAAGTACAGCCTCATTCAGTGGATTGCAAGTTCGAGTCCCAGCTAAACAATTCCTTACACAGCTTCCCCAATTTATTCCACCTCCCCACTCAATAAAAGCCACTGGAGCCAATATCTTAAAAAAAATAAAAAAATAAAAAGGTAATACAAGTTTCATACCATTGTTTATTGTTACATATTTATTTCAGCGTCCTCATGTATTTATGGTCTCCTGTTTGTATTAGAAATTTGTTTATACATTTATATTCGCAGTAAGGTGCCAATAACCTAACATCATTTTGAAAATTCTAAATTATTTCACTTAAACTGCTACTGTGTCAATGCTAAATGATGAAAAGAAGTTTTCTTTTTAGTTTTATTTGTAACACACTTTACATTTTAAAGTAAATCTCAAAGTGCTATGAATTAAAGTCAAGAGAAGCATAAAAACACAATTTTGTAGGCTTACTATTATTCAAGTTATATAAAAGCCTTTCAAAACACGCTTTCAGGTGCTTCTTAAATGTCTCAGGTGTTCAGACAGGGCATTCCAGAGCCATGAAGCAGCACCCCTAAAGGACCTCTCCCTCATTTTTCTGAGTCTGGTCCTGCGTGGGTGTAGGTCGGGTGATCATGAAATGGGGGACAGAGACGTAATGAGTTATTAATTGGTTTTAATGAATACCATGTTCTTTTTCATTTAATTTCATGTTCGGTACTTGTATAGTTGCATTTTTTTAGTTGCATTGACACTGACTGTTTACTGATATTGTTTTGAGACAGTGGAAGTGGTGATGATCACAGATTTTTTGTTTTTTTCTTTTGTTTTTGATTTTTTATAGAAGAGATGAGTGGCGGGAGTGCAGACTTCTACCAGGTCAAACTTTGTTTCGGACATCTGTTTCAGCCCGTCAGACATTCTCTGAGACACAGCTAAGCTAAGCTTCAACGTTAGGCTGCTTTGGAGCAGGCTTGTTCTGCGGCATGAGTTACAATGGTTATTCAGCTGGCTTTCAAATGAGCCACGCTGATGGAACGGAACTCTCGCTTAAATCGGTCAGGTTAATCGATTTAAGCCAGGCTTTCCCTTAATCCAGCTTCGTGGAATGTCCCTCTGGAGAAAACCCTTGAAAGCACAGTGAGAACACGAGACCATGCAAACTCCACACAGAAACAAACCCTCTAGCTGTGAGGACATTAGGAAGAGTTTGATTTTGCAGCGTATTTGAACACTTCATGCTAAGGTCCAAACCTGCGGCATTACAGCATCTCCAGTCTACTCATGACTCTGGGAATGGAAAGATTATAGTTGTTTGTATTCTGAGTACACAAAATATAAAGCAGGGAAAGTGTACTTACAACCTATTTACCTTAGTCAGGTAAATACTTTGAGTAATGGTTGTCTTTTACTGTGCTGCATTAACCTTTACTTATGACAAGTCTGGTGTCTGCATCACCCTTGCCCATAATTCAGCAGCGCACAGGGGTCACACTGTTCCATCGAAGCATTTTATCACCTAAAACTTAATTTTCTTCTCCTTACATTGCATTTTGTCCTTGACTCTCTCCATCCTTTCATCGTCTGCTGCGTCTATTTCCAGTTTTCTCAGAGCATGATCTACAGCGATGGCAGGAGTTTATCTCACCGTTGTTCACCAGTCTGGTTCTCCCTCCTGTTGTTGTCCTTGTACAGCCTCAGTTACAGGATGTATCTGCAGTTAAGGGTCAAAATGATATGAATGTTTCTAAATATTAAAACCATTTTTTAACCTCTCCTTTTGCTAGCAGCTACATTTAGTGATGTATGCTAATGTTACCATGATATATATCGACAGCTACTGTTTAACAGATGAATCCCTGTTACGACCCAGCTCAAGGGCTGCAACATAAAATGGAGGCTGAGCACAGGAGGTTAAAAGTTTTATTAAAATCCAGCATCAAACCAGCACCAACGACCAAGCAGCCTCTCATTCAAACCACACCAGGCAGGCTACATTCTCACCCTCACAGGTGCAGCCAATGATGCAATTAGCATCATCTTTCTGTACTGCTGTTACAGAGCCAGCAGAAATGCAGAGGGTCATAACATCTCCTCCTTGAAAAGGGTTCCTCCAGGAACCCAACTAAAGCATGCCAGAGTCCCTCTGCACCCCGGTACTTCTGGGAAGCGACAAAAGGGGTTGGGGGACAAAAGGAATAAAGCAAGGAGTGCAGTAGTCCAAAAGAAACAAAACAATCCCCAACAGGTAACAATACCAACACTCCAAAGTCCAACAAAGCTGCTCTGTCTGGCCAGCTATGACAAGGCCACCACAACAATGGACAACCCAAAGTCAAAAAAATTATTCAAAATCAAAAGCAGAAAATTATGATAGGCTGACCAAAAGGAACAAAAGCGAGACCTCTCAGACCAGCCCACAAAGGGCTGAAAGATCTGGTGTCCGTCCTCTACCAAAAATCCAACATGAAAACTTCACAGAACTAAAGCTGCTAAAACTTGGTGAACAGGAGGCAGCATGCTCATATCTAAACAGCACATAGAGGACACAAATGGAAGATACACTTAAGGGAAGTCCACTCAAAGTGGAGAAAAGTGTGAGCAAATCTGAGACACCAATTCACTCGATAGATGGTTCACCTGAAAAAAAAAACCGAAAAAAAACAAAACAACAAGTTCTGGTTTAGCCACTTTAAAAACTTTACTAGCCTCAAGTTCAGTCTCCACCAGTTCAATCGAGTTTCTCAGATGAGCCCCCTATTTATGTTACAACCCAGCTCAAGGGTCACAACATAAAATGGAGACTGAACACAGGAGGCTAAGTAAAAGTTTTGTGGGGTTGTTTGTTTGTTTGTTTGTTTGTTGTTGTTGTTGTTGTGTTTTAAATTATAATCCAGCATCAACCAAGCAGCAGCTAGACTGGTGAGCTTCTCACTCAAACCTCCAGGCAGGCCATATTCTCAGCCTCACAGGTGGAGCCAATGAGGCAATTAGCATCATCTCTCCGTACTGCTGTTTAAGAGCCAGCTGAAATAAGTTAGCGTTGTTAAGAACCAGATGAAGCAAAACATAGCTTTTCTCATCATAGCATACCCTCGTAAATTTATTGTTGAAACTTGGTATAAATTAAATTTGATGTTTTTGCTCCACAGTTGTTCATTTCTTGTCCATTTAGTTGGACAGATTTTGCCCATTATTTGTACAGAAAATAAACTATATTTACGTTAAGTGTTAACGTGCTTGTGCTCTGAGACTTGGAACACAGTAAACCTTATTGGCTGATGAGTTAGGAGTACAATGTCTGATTGGTTGGCACAATCCAAAGCATAAAGAGTGGCTTATAGTTTTTGGCTCCATTTATTCATTTGTCCAACCGGTTGACACATCAGTGATCCCACATGTCCAGACCCAGAGTTAAATGGTAATTATTAGTTATTAGGGTCTTTTTCTTTTCTCCATGTTAAGTTGTTTATCTGCTCAGAGGTGTTTTAATCACATTAATCATGGTATGAATGGGATCCATGTATGCAAATTAGGACCATAAACTATCAGCTTTGTTTTGACATCACTGTTTGCATGATCAGTGATTGATGTGACAATAACTTTAAATGGCTAGTTAATGCGTGTTTATGGCAGACTTAAGCTCACTTTGTGCTTCAGCATCAAATAAAACCCAACTAACACATCTACGCTGACTCTGACATGCACCTCTCTCCAAATGTTAGTACATGTCGCATCAACACGGACCACAACAAGTGTGAGAGGTCTGCCTGGCACAGTTCTTCTTGGTTTTCATTTTTCTTTCATGTTAGCTAGACAGATAACTGTGATATCTGTAAAAATGACTGATGCTCCATATTTATTAGCTCCAACTCCCATGAGATATATTTGCTTTGTTGCTCTGTCTGAGTTATACATAGGAAGTAAACAAAAGGAAGCTTAGCACTGCAAGCTACAGTGCTTCTTAAAAAAATAACCCACATCATGTCTGGTTGTATAATTGCAGAGCAAAACAAACGTCAACAGGTAAGCATAAACAGCAACAAGGACATTTGTCCTGGTTTTAGACTGTGTGTGTCGTTGCTTCATAGAAATCAGGCTCTATGAGTTTATGGGGTAAAACAATGTTTGGTAAACATTACAGTGGAGTAAAGAATTTGAACAAGCACTTCTAGGAGACCCCAGTATCGAATTCTGATTATATAGGTAGTTAAAAAGACATAATAAGGCAAATGCACATGTCATCATTGATTCCCTGTACACTAATCCCTGGATCCTAATAGTCAGTTCTTACTTGACTTTCCACAACATTTATGTAATTTTCTTTTGGGGATCAGTAAAGTAGAATCAAACTAAAGTAAGACCACACTTTCATTTCCCTCCAATTACATAATTCTTACTGTAAAGTTACAGACTCAAACGTATGCTGCCCTCTAATTTTGGTTAAAAAAAACAACAACTAAAATCAATAGTAGTTGGAAATAATACTTTCACTTGCTTTACTCTTTTTTTATATAATTTAGGGGGGAAAAAAGTCATGTATTTATTGTTGCAGGAGTAAACTGCATCAGTTCCTTTTCTTTTGGCTACCGGTATAAAGTTCTACCGTCATCATATACTTTTCTTTTGTTTTCTTTTCCTTTGTTTTCATTTCTTCCTCTTCCTCTCTCTTCACCGTCTTCTCCTACCACTTTCCTCCTCTCATTATGGAGGGAAACAAATGCTTTCACTCAGGCCATTCAGCTCCTCATGCACATCTGACACGTGACGGCCAACGACGGTCGCAGCTGTGAGTAGCTTCGCATGAAGAGGCAGTTGCAGTTTTCATGTAGCCAGAAATTATATTCCAATCACGCACCAGGGTGGGGGTGCAGTTCCAGGGTGAACAGGTTCCTTTGACAGCTCTCTCCTGTGCTCTTATTATTGCTGTCATCTTCTCTTTTCTCCCCCTAATAACATTTCCCTACTCTGTTGTGCCCAGGAGCCTGCAGGGTAAAGATATAATAGGCAGACTTAATGGCAGATGAGGGAAATGGAACCATTGTTTACTGGAGCTTAATTGAATCTTGCTGCAGACAACGCGACAGCTACTCCCTGCCTGACAGTGGAGGGATGTTCAGGGTCGATGCTGCAAGAACAATCTGACCTTTTGTTCTTTCTTGAAGATATACTAAAGTATATATCTTTGTTTTGTAAATTGCTCTTGTTTGATAACTGACAGTTTCTTCCAAATGGGTTGTTCAGCTTTGACAGAATTTTGTTTTGGTTGTCCATTTTGGCAGTTCGCCATCAAAACCCATATTGGAGTTAAAAATACACCTCAATATTCATGTTCTATCGATGAGTTGTCATCTGGTGACCATGAATATTCACTTCAGTTAGTATAATGTCATATGCTCTGCTACCTTTCACTTCTACAACACTCCTGTTCATACATGCAGCAAATGTGAAAAGAGCTTCCTTGTTGTTCTAAGAGCTGTTTGTTGACTCTAATACTGACATGCTTTAGTGTTGGAAGATGTTTATTTTAACTTTGTTCCTGCTCGCAGTGATTGAAGCAAAGCGCTGCACGTGGAAGTCCAAACGTTATTATGACATTCTCAAAAAACAGTAGTGTAGCCTACTTAGCTTAAGAGTTATGGAGCCACTTTCTTTGTGGAAGCTTTACAAATGATTGACAGGACCGTGGGGGGACACTGGGTGTCCAATCAAATTGTAGGGGGTGGGGGGTTGTGGACCCGCCCCAGTGGACCCACCTCTGCATGGAAGATCTGAACTTGCTTTTCCAAAGGATTGCTGGTAAAAAAAAACAAAAACAAACTGCTGTTGAGTGAAAAGTTAACTTGAATGTCAGAATAAAATGATATTGATGATATTCATTATTGTTGTTCTCTAATAAATAGATTTAAAGAAGCCTCTGTTTATCCAACTACTACAACTTTTCCTCTAATGATTTATATAACATATAATTAAAACACACTGTATAATTAAATGTTTTTGACAAAAACAATTTTGTATGTTTACAACCAAAAACTTACACATGGTTTAGAAAATGACACAATACAGTTGGGGAAACTTTTCCTCTTGTAGGTTGGTAACTTGTCTCAGATGTTTTGGGTAAGCCCTCCACAATCTTCTACAACAGAACTGGTGGACCTGAGTTCAGTTTTTTGCTCATATATGTTCTTACACAGTGACAGCCCCTCAAATCAGATTGATCTAACGGTTTAGTGGTGCTCAAACCAATAACTTCACTTTGTTGCCCATAAGTCACTGTGCACTTTGGAGGAATGTTTGAGCTAAATGTCTGTTTCAAAGAACGATCCATGCTGGAAGTCTTTATTATATCCACATGATCTTTTTTTCCTGATCGTGCAATCTATTTTCTGAAGAGCACGAGTTCCTCCTGCAGCAAAACACCAACAACGTGATGCTGTCAAGATTCACAATTTTTCCCCGCTTTTTTATTTTGACCAAAACAATTGAATTGTAGTCTCATCAGACCACTGAGCACACATTTACATCTTGGTCCTCACGTGCAGCTGGAAACTGTAATCTGACTTGTTCATGCTGGTTTTGAACCAGTGGCTTTCTCTTCTTACAAGGTGACCTCTCAGGTCATGTATGTCAGTACAAAATTCGACTTACTATGAATGATGAAACTCTCTTCCCAGTTTGAAAACAGTTGAGCGTGGAACCTTCAGGCATCAGCGAATTGTACCCAAAGATGAGCTAGAATCGTGAAGATCCAAAAATCTTTTTCTTGATGTCCTGATAGATTTCTTTTGATTTTTTTTCTTCCATGTGATTCAATGCACTGCCCCACTTATGTTAAACATTGTTTTCTTGCCAAAATATTTTCACGTCCAGTCTTCAGGCCACAGTCAACTTCTAATCAATCTAATACTGGAAAAGTGTGCTTCTCCTTTAAATATCAAACATGGTGAGAAAAAGATATTTCTTCTTGATGAGTGCTAAAAAACTAATAGTGCTTTCTTTTTCTTTTTTCCTGCCAATCTCTTCTCTCAACTCTCCCCATGTCACCCTAATCCTCCCCTTCAACAAGGTTAACTCATGATATCAGTCTGGATGAGTTTGAGGATGACGACCTGTCAGAGATTACAGAGATCACTGATGAGTGTGGTTTGAGTCTCAACTGCAACGGCCCAGATTTAAAGGTAAGACCTGCCTTATCGTATCACAGCACTCATCAAGCTGTTCCTTTTTAACAATGTGGTCTGCATCAAATGAAATAGTTCTTCAGCAATAGTTTTGCTTGAGCAGCCACTGATTCTTTATAAGAAAAAAATGCTGAAATCTGCAGCTTCTTCAAATGTACTCACCCTAGAGGAAAGGTCGTCATGCAGGTCGTCAACAAGTGCAGGATTTGGAACATGGTCATGGTGTATTAGGGTGCGTCAACATATTTTGGTCTGAAGTGAATTATGTTGTCATTACTTTGTTGGTACCAGTAGACCAAGACCCTTTGGAAAGCTTGGTCTCAGTTCACGCCAAAACGGACCAAACCAAAAAACCTCCCAAAATGAACACATCTACATAGATCTTGACTGGAAACAAAATAAACAAAAAACTAACTTGGAGCAACAAGGTACAAGGCCTCATAAGTATTTGTACTGATGCGTTTGTCCTGGAAGTCAGCATTGCTACTGACAATCATCGAGCTCTGTTGTACAGTCAACAACATGAAGTTGTCCAGTCAGGTTGTGGGTTGTGACTTTTTCCACATGTGCTCTGTCTTTGGTCAGTCTGCTGTTGATAGGCCAACACTAACACCTCACAAATCAGTACTTCCTGCTACAGAGCTGAACTAAATGAACCAACAGATTCTAGATTCTACAATGGTGCCGCTCAAGTGGCAGCCTGTTGCACTTACTCTGTCAAATTGAGTCTTTCTTCTTATTGATCATTTATCTGTTGAAACTATGCTATTTTGTTTTTGTTTTGTTTTTTCATTTTCCCATGCCACTGTGAATGCTGTTCTGCCTGGAGGATTTCTACTTTTTAACTTTTGTCATGATGAGCTGCCATGACAACAGAAAGTTGTCCAGCTTATCACCAGGAAACTACCATGAATACAGATGGATTGAAGGATATTGAGCACAAGTAACAAAGGAGAACATAAAGTAAAAGATTTTTATGTTTCCGTCATTATGTGTAGTGCGAGATCTCTTTATGGTGGGATGGATGAGCTTGTAATGGTAATAGAAGACAACAGGAACATTGTATTTTTCAAGATGTGGCTGCAGGAGCCTGTTCGGAGTCCAGTTTCTGTCTACATGGATTTTAGATGAAAGAGATGGACTGAAGACATCAGACGGACTGAAAGAAGTTGGGCAGGAGTGTTTGCAATTAGATTAGCACACACTGGTTGATTGAATTAGTTGCATTAGACACTGTCTGTTGCATTTTCCAATTAATTTGGTCCTCTTGTGATATATTCATATTAATGTACTAATTCACATATTACCTCCAGTCTCAGTGTTTTTTGTTGTCTTGTTGTTTGAAATTTTGGAAGAAGGCCAGAGTTTCCTCTTGTTTTTTTTTCCCAGTTTGCAGGACAGACAGAAGGAAGGAAAATGTAGCCCATCTAACAGACCTTTAAATCCCAATAAACTGGTGCTACCCACCAATCAGACTCATTGATTCTACAGTGTTCTTTAGAACCGCTATTCTCTTCTCAGTTGAAGCCAGATTGGCTCTCCCTGTCACCTGTATCTTGTATTCCCATGTTTCCCAGACTGCTCACAGGAACTTACCCACTGGCTGTTGCCCCATATGGAACTGCTCATATGAAACTCTGTCCAGCTTCTCGCAATGATGGTCATTGATGTCATAGAAATTCTTTTTCAAAGTGATTTTGGTCATTAATCACTTGTGGTTTGCATTTATAAACACCTGTTTTGCAGAGGGCAGTAGTAATTTTATCATACATGACTACTTGTGGGTTGAAAGCCGTGTCTACATTCAGATAGATCCCCTCCATGCAACATTAGCAGCTGTTGTCTGTGAAAGGGGTGTGAAATGTTTTGTCCTGAACATTGTCATTGTAGAAGTAAAACTCAAGAAGCAGAGAGGCCTGACAAATTAGTGTTCTTCAACCCAGATATTTAAGACCAACAGTCCTACATGTTTAAGATGCTCTTCTAATCCAACACTCCTGAGTCAAATGAATGGATTACCATCCGCTTGTTATAAAGGTCTTGCACAAGTCGCTAAACTTGATTTGTCTGTAATTTGAGCTAAATGTGTTGGAGCAGGAAAACATCTAAAATCATGCAGTAGAACCTGACTGAAGAAGACTGATTGAAAAAGCCACATCATAAAAATCTTACGTCTGATGACACCTGACTCCACAATGAGAAATGTTTTCTTCGTAAGTTTTGGTTTCCATAAGCTCATCACATCTCAAATATTCACAGAGAAAGTATAGGATAATTATCACAACTGAAATTAGTGTGAACTGCAGCTAACAGGGAGGGAAGAGGAGTGGTATATGAGGAGAAAATGGGCAAAGGTGCATGTATTATTCTGTTAGATCTCTCCTGTTCCGTTCCCACTGAAACCATCATCACCACCTCCTCAGTTCAGCTGTAACCTAGGCAACAGGACGGTTGAAGGACCTGTTTTCATTGGCTTTTCTTTTTCTTTTTTTTCCCACTCATCTGATTGTTAACATGAGGGAGATGCCTGTCTGATGGGAAAATCACTCTGATATTTCAGAAGACTGGGGTTATTTTGAGGCTGCTTTTGTACACCTAACCAGAGAGCTAAACATAGCTCAGATTAGTGAATGTGAGCACTCTCCACTGGAGGTGTGCATGTGTGTGAACACTGATGACTCACCCTGGGAATCACAGTCATAAGACAGCTGTGGCATCAGCGGTGACTACAAACCTCCAATTTCAGGATGTGATACTATTTGTCTGGCTTCTGCACATAAAGATGTTGGAATATTAGAGATATTTAGAAAAGGGTAGGAGAGAGAAGGCTCGGCTGCTCTAAATCATTTTGTCTGTGTATTAAAGGTGGAATGTCTGTTCTGTTGCTGTTGTATTTCCATCACATTTTGGTTGAGACCATGCAAGAAGTAAGCAGACTCTTATTTATTGTTTTTTTTCTTTATTCTTTATTGCTCTTTTTTGCTGTTTTTTATTTACCAATCACTGTACAGTACTGTGGTCAGTTTTTACTGTTTTAAATGTGTTTTATAAATTAAAATTATTTACTTACTTACTTACTATATTTTTGCTTAAATAAGATCCCTTTTTGCACCCAGTTTAAATTATTGTTGCTGGACAAGCTGCCTTTTGTTTTCTCATCTGAAGCAGTGTGTTGATTTTTAATTCATCTTCCATGGTGCTTGTTTGCTTACAAAGTCACAGCATGTGACTCTTAGAAGATTCAACAGTTCTTTAAGTACACTCAGCAACCACTTTATTAGGTCCACCTTGCTAGTAAAAGGTTGAACCCTCTTTTGCCTTCAGAACTGTCTTAATTCTTCGTGGCATACTTTCAATAAAGTGTTGCAAACATTCCTGAGATTTTGTTCCATATTGACACGATAGTGTCACGCAGTTGCTGCAGATCTTTCGGCTGCATGTCTATGATCTCCTGTTCCACCACATCCTAAAGGTGCTCTATTGGATTGAGATCTGGTGACTGTGGAGGCCATTGGGGTACAGCGTCACGTTCAAGAAACCAGTTTGAGATGATATGAGCTTTGTGAAATGGTGCATTATCCTACTGGAAGTAGCCATCAGAAGATGGTACACTGTGGTCTTAAAGGTATGGACATGGTCAGCAAAAATACTCAGGTAGGCTTTAGTATTTAAACCATGCTCAGTAGTTGGTACTAATGGGCGCAAAGTTTGCCAAAAAAATATTCCCCACACCATTACACCACCACCAGCAGCATGAGCCATTGATACAAGACAGGATGGATCCATGCATTCATGTTGTTTACATCAAATTCTGACCATCTGAGTGTTGCAGCTGAAATTGAGACCGTCAAACCAAGCAGTGTTTTTCGAATCTTCCATTGTCCTTTGGTGAGTCTGTGTGAATTGTAGTCTCAGTTCCTGTTCTTAGCTGACAGAAGTGGCACTTTGTGTGGTCTTCTTGTGCTGTAGCTCATCTTCTTCAAGGTTCCATGTGTTGTGTGTTCATAGATGGTATTCTGCATTCCTTGGTTGTAGCGAGTGGTTATTTGAGTTATTTTTGCTTTCCTGTCATCTCCAACCAGTCTGTCCATTCTCCTCTGACCTCTCTCGTCAACCAGGCATTTTTGTCCACATAACTGCCGCTCACTGGATATTTTCTCTTTTTTGGACCATTCTCTGTAAACCCTGGAGATGGTTGTGCCTGAAAACTCCCAGTAGATCAGCAGTTTCTGAAATACTCAGACCAGCCTGTCTAGCACCAACAACCATGCCACATTCAAATCACTTAAATCCCCTTTCTTCCCCATTCTGATGCTCAGATTAAACTTCAGCAAGTTGTCTTGACCATCTCTACTGTATATTCCTAGATGCACTGAGATGCGGTCATGTGATTTGCTGATTTGGCTATTTGTTTAACAAGCAATTGAACAGGTAGACCTGATAATGTGGCCGATGAGTGTCCATTGTTGTACTTTAAGAGACTTGAGACTAGGGGTGGAAATCGAGAACCAGTTCCAGCTGACCAGTTCCATTGGAATTGTATGCCTCCAACATTATTGAGTCTTTTTAATGACTCTCATTTCCCTGCCTGCACAATGCTTACCGTTTTTCCTAGAACTTTGCGTTGTGGTACATTTGCGTCTGTAACAACTCAGACCTTCAACTGTCTTCAACCCAGGAGACAAGCATCATGGAGAGGAGGAAGCGATCTACAGCCTGGCTCCATTTCACCAAACAAAATGAGAATTCTGATGTGTGTAGTCAGTGCAATGCTGTAATATCATGTAAGGATGCAAATACCAGCAACATGTGAAAACATTTGTCTACCCAGCATGGAATTAAGTACCAAGAATGTCGTGTGTTCAGTCGCCTGTGTACGAGCGCTAACTCTGGTCAAACAAACTCCACTGTGGCCATGGTAATGTTAACATTAAATATCCTCCATTGGCATACTGCTACCTTACCTTATTATTATTAATACATTTTTAATTTTTGTTTGTTTGTTTTTTTTATTTTACTATTTTTGATCCCTGAGGGGAAATTCAGCCTCCGCATTTGACCCATCTGGGCTGCTGGATCCAGAGTGGTGGGCTGCCGCGGTGCGGCGCCCGGGGAGAAGGTGGGGGTTTCAGGTGCCTTGCTAAGGGGAACCTCATCCATGGATGTGGACGTGGGGAAGCATTTGCTTATTACTCTGCTGGAGAGGTTCTCTGTAATGACTCCGACTTCTGCCAATAATATACATTCATTCAGGTTCAGATTCAGGAAACCTTTATTTATCCCCATGGGGAAATCACTAGGGGAAAGAGCGGAATATATAGGTAATAGAAATAAATTGCAAAAAATAGAAGAAAAAAGCAAGAGTCAGAGTACCAGGGAACAGTTAGGAGTCTGAGTGTATAATACACTATTATACAACATACATTACAGTGTGAAAGCAGGAGGTTATATTCATTCATTCATTCATTTTGCTGCAGCAGTGGACGGTAGGTGATTACAGCAGATTATAGCCAAAAATAGAGCTTTGCTACAGTGGACACTTTCATGACAAGTACAAACTTCTTTCAGAATGCATTGCGAAAACATATTTATATAAATAAATAAAAGGAAACAGACAAAAAATATTATAAAATATTTCTTTGGTTCATGTGTCTGCTAAGAAATATTAGGGAAGTAAATATGAGGCTCACTTTTTTCCCTGCATTTCCTGATTAACATCCCCAACACCAGAATCACAATGTGTTGACCACTCACAGTATGACTAATGATCTTTACTAATGTTTTACTCTCATGTCCAAGTATTCTTTTCTCTAAAGATTCCTCTGGTCAGCTGAAAACTGAAGCTGAAAGCCAAAAACTAATCCCAATATGAAGGATGAGGCCTGTTTGTTTTATGAGCACTTAATCCAGATGGAGAGCAGATGGAGAGGCTTATTGTGAAAGAATTAAAAACAGGGAATTACACCAGACTGTTTATTTTTTCTAAAGTTTGACTCTGTATATGCAGTTGTGTGGCACAGTGCTGCAGTTTATGCTGTAATAAGACACTGAGATTCAGCTGTAAACCCACTTCAAAGGATATTTAATAATTAATTCAGATGAATGAATGAGACATGAATATGATGTAAGAAGAGTCTTCACTGTGAAATCAGTGTAGTTATTGAATTATTCCCTTATTTAGTCATTAGGAACTTACAAAGAGACTGTAAGAAAAGAAGTTTAAAATTAAAATGTATGTGATACATATATAATCATACAGAGGTGGAGGTGCAGTAAAATGTTTTATACAACTGCCCCTTGTTATATAATAAAACTAATATAAAAGAGGGTATATGACAAAATAATCTGATGGGTGAAAGACAGTGATGACCAGTGTAATAAAATGGCAGTTACAAAAAGTGATTATTGAATACTTATTTATTTCTGCTTTTATTGGGTTCTGTCAAACTTTTAGCTTTTAATTAACTTCTTTAGCTTACAGTTCTGGTTCTCACTCAAATGCACATGGCTTGTTTTCTATTATTTGCATCGGATGCTGCTGCTTAAAAATGAAAGAAGCAATTAGTGCAGACTAGCATCTAGAATTCATATTATACTATTCATTTTATTCTCTGGACATGGTGGAGAAGGGAGGAGGGTGAATATAGATTTATCAAGGTTACTGTCACTACTTGAAGTATGGTTCAATATGATATTATTTCCATTTTTTAGTAGAGTGTGGTTTGGTTTAGTACACTTTTATCTTTCCATTGTTAGTGGTACCATATAACTGCTTGTAATTGATAATATTTGTGGTGGTACCTCCACATACATATATACACATGTATACACACACAATCACACAGGTCCAGATATCCCAGCAGCAACCAAGAGCAATGAGAGGCATCCAAGCCAATCCCCAAGCATCACCACCAAGACCACCCATGCCAGTGTGATGCCCCTCACAAATGAACAATCACAAATGAATGATCTCGTTGTAAAACTACCAAAAACACATTGACTGTGAAAGACTGAACAAACTAGCCAATCATGTGATGTATACATTAGTACAGAAAGCCTTTGAAGCCCATTTTTTCACAAACCACACAGCAACGTGTGAGAAAGAGGTGGGACAAAGAGCCAGTCGCTAGCTGTCAATCCAGGGGTTCTGATTGGTCTGCTTTATAAAATGTATCTAATATATACAAAAACAATTCAAACTGAATAGCTGTCACTCTGTTCTGTTGTTCATTGGTACATTTGGTGTTTTTGGTGTTTGTTGATTTTGTATCGCTGCTACCTTGGCCAGGTCTTTTCCCTCCTGACAGTTGTGACATCCAACTTCCATTGCTGTCTGGCTTCATGCTAAGATGACATGCTGGAAGTAGAGGTGGAACTACCTGTAGCTGAAAACGGATGACCAACCACCTGCATCCATGCCAAGTCAAACCGTGCTGTATTATGTAACAGAAAAAACACCAACAGACAGCTGTTTGCTGGCACACAGTGAGAAAGTCATCTACTCTTTTCGTATTTCTCATTAGTTTCCAATTTCTTTTAAATTCTGTGTAGGTTTTTTCTGTTTGTCATTCAGGTTTAAGAAATGAAGAGGTGGACATATTCATAGAGCTCCGTATTTATAAGAATCACTCAGTTATTGACAAAAGCTCACTGTATTTAAAAATGTATGATAAGGCATTAGAGATGAAGGGATTGGGGGGGGGGCGTTGGGGGAGCCCTTCGTTTATCTTCATGCAACCAGTAGTGACCTCATCAATGATCTCATCATCCAAGGGGAGATTCAAGATGCTTCTTGTCTCATAAATAATGAACAGTCACATGGAAGGAAAGTGTCTCCCTGCAGATAGGTGTGGTATCTGCTTCAACAATGTGGGGGTGGGTGAGGGCATGTGTGTGTGTGTGTGTGTGTGTGTGTGTGTGCGTGCGTGTGTGTGTGTGTGTGTGTGGGTGGGTGGAGGGGGTGGGGGTTGTGTATAACAGCTCTGTAGCACATGAGGATATGCACAATTTAAAAAGAAATCACAAGCAAAAAATAACAAGTGCATGGATGCACGGTGTGTGTGTGTGTGTGTCATTTATGGGTGCTCACATTAACTTTAGGAAGGATTAACTGTACAAACAGCGGCACTCACTGGCCAAATGTAAAATCACTGTGTTTCTGCTGCTTTGTTGCTCAGCACAGTTTAGTTTTAGAGATGGAGTGATCTGAAGCTTTAAAACACTATTTCCATGTGGAAATTCAAATGTACATCTTTTCATGTTCAAGTAACTTAATGGGGAACTTGCTTCATCAGCTCTTTTTCGCTAAACTGCAATGTTCTCTGAGCTGTAAGGAATACAGTCTCCTCCAAAAGTAGTGGAACGACAAGGCCAATTTCTTTGATTTTGTTGTTCATGAAAGGCATTTGGGTTTAAGATCGAGAGATGAATATGAGAGAAGAGTTCAAAATTTCTGCTTTTGTTTCCTAGTATTTACATCTAGAGGTGTTAAGCAACTCAGGACATACCACTCTTTGTTTGAACCTACCCACTTTTCAAGTGAGCAAAACTGTTGGAACACATGGCTGACAGGTGTGTCTTGTTGCCCACATATTGCCTTTTAAGTACATTTTTCAAACATTAAATACCTCTGCATGAATAGTCTTAAGCTTTTAGCCTTGGCTTAAACCTACAAAGACTCCATTTCTTGTTAAAAATGATAAGCCAACATGATGCCCAGGGAGATGTCTATGGGAGACAAGAAAGCCATTTTGAGGCTGAGAAAAGAAGGAAAAGCGATCATAGCCATTGTACAAAAACTGGGCATAACAAGCACAACAATTTGGAATGTTGTAAAAAGGGAAGAAAGTACTGGTGTAGTGAACAATGGACATCAAACATGTCGGCCAGTTAGAACAGATAATGATGAAAACACCAAAAATATCAGTAAGTGCCATCAGCAACTACCTTCACAGTGCAGGTGTGTGTGTGTGTGTGTGTGTGTGTGTTAGCAGTCATGAGAGGAGTCCTTCTTCAGTAAACTGATACTCTATATGT
>JBAMYA010071200.1:0-25338 GCA_037176975.1 Arrhamphus sclerolepis
TTGGTTAAATCGTTTGGAAAGAAATTAGCCTCCAATAATTCTGATCATTTCTTTAAGTAATAAATCCAGCGTGGGGGGTTGTTTGTTTGTTTTAAAGGGGAATTTTTCATAATTGTGCCTTTTGCTGCTACATTTTGTGAAATTGAGACTTCTTTGTAAATTGGCAAAAAAAAAAAAAAGTATGTTCTAACTGAGGAGTACCACAAGGCTCTCTATGAAGATCTCTGCTTCTTTTGTTCCACATGCTCTCACACAGTGTCCTCCCGTGTTAACCAGTACAAATGTCAGCTTATATGTAAATGACTCTGATTAATGTTCACATTTGGTATTCCAGATGCTGAAAAGGTCTAATTACACTGTTAACAACAAAAAGTGCATGGTGGTCTTATAAAGCTGAACAGGGCCCACCAGATAGCTCACTATCTGCAAAGACGTTAAAGTTAATGTACAAATTACAAATTAATTTTTTTAGGTTGCAGCTTTTATTCTTTTTTGTTGTTGTTACTCATTCCCCAGCTGAGAGAGATGCCAATTAACTCTCCTGAGAAGCCGTGGGGGGTAGAGCCCGCTCAGGTGGCAGAACGGCAGGACCTGAGGAAGACCCACCTGGTGTTCAGCATCGACCCACGGGGCTGCGAGGACGTGGACGACACTCTGTCTGTGCGCAGCCTCGCTGACGGGAAGCTCCTGGAGCTGGGCGTCCACATCGCTGATGTCACTCACTTTGTGAAAGAAGGCTCGCTCACCGACTTGGAGGCTCGAACAAGGTGAGCAGCCACAGAGGTCAGAGTAAGTGTACAACGCTTTCAACAGGGCTGGAATACAGCTGGAACAACCCAGAATGACATTAACTTGTGAAATATTATTCACAAGTGGAACATATTCAAGAAAGTTGTCAATCTTCACAGCAGTCAATGTCTCAAAGTTCACCCCAACGTCAAACAGTGCTCAGAGAATTTGTAATAAATAAATAATGAAGCCTACAAACCTAACTTAGTATGCTAAATGGTACCATTCACAGAAAATATCAGGACAAATGCCTCCCACCAACTGTGGGGCCATTTGTGATTGTATGATCAAAGGTTTTGGGTGGAAAAAAAAAGGTTGATCTTTTACAAAAAAAAATAATAATAATAATAATGTGATTTTACAAGAAACAAAACTGGGATTAGTCTATATTTTATGAGTTGTGTTTTTCTGACAAAGATTAAATTTATTAGTGGAAAAAAATATGTGATTTGCAAAATTTGATATTTGAAAACAATTATACAAGAAAATATGTGATTTTTGGTACAAAAGATTAAATTATATTTTTCTTCTTTTTTTATGTCTAAGTCTGGGAACTAGCAGGAAATCTGACAACATATCTGGCTGACGACATAAAAAATAACCGTCCCTTTAACGTTAACCATGGAGATGATGTGGCCTGGTATGAAAGATGCAATACAGTTTGTTCTACAGGAAAATGTGAGGCTATCTGTCTGACAGCTAAAGCTTGGAAGGAATTGTGTCACAGAAAAGAACAATGATCCCCAAAACAGCAGCAAATCTCCATCGAAGGTATCACAGTCTGAAAAACAAAAGGAACCCTGCAATTATCCAGCTGAAGTCCAGACCTGGACCTGGCTGAAATGCTGCGGTGCGTGATGTATAAAACCTTAGCAGTTAAAAGAGAAGTATTTTCTTTTCCAGCATGACTCAATATTTGAACGGTGTGATTTTTAAACCTGTCACAATAAGGCTTCATTTCTTTATGCATGAAAGATTCTTCATCTCTGCTGCCGTCCCTGACTTATTCATATGACGGTGTTGAAAATGACACTGAGGGACCAATTTAATTTTGTTGAAATCTGGCTGCTCCATAGAAAGAAGACACTTAATCTGCTCTGTTGATGTAACTCTCTGTTACTGTATTCTCATTATTCTTCCTTTCTAAGGGCCACCACGTACTACCTGGCAGACCGCAGGTACGACATGTTGCCTGCTGTCCTCAGTTCAGACCTCTGCTCGCTGCTGGGGGGAGTTGACAGGTCAGTGTAATCTTGACTCTACGGCTCAGATCCAGCCCACCACAACATTTTATGTGGCCCCCGTGAGGTGTTGAAGGGCATGTGATTGTCTTGAAATAAGTGTATACTGTGTGCTGTACACTGTATATAAGTATGTATATATGTTCAGTATCATTTAGAGTGTTTATACCGTTGTTATTACTACTTTGGTACTTTCTCTTGCTGCTGCTGTAACGCGAAAATTTCTCCACTGCAAGATGAATAAAAAAATTCTTAGTACTTTTATTCTTAAATAAAAGTGCATGCTGCAGTGTAGCATACGTTGAAATTCAAATGTCAATATTCTACAACAAAAACTTCCAGTATTAAGTTAAGCCACAATTTTACTTCAAAACAGTTTTTTTTACAATTCAATTCAGTTTTTACAAGGAAACATGCAATTCTACAAAAGTCATGATTTACAACAAATAGTTGGGAATTTTATTCAAAAGATCTTACTAAATCTGCAATTTTACCAACAAAAAAACAAATTGAGCAAAAGAAAACTGACATCTGCAAGATTTAATTTTCAAAATAAAGGTTGCTAGGTTTTGGCATTAATCATTAATACATATGCAGACTGTAAAAAAAGTCTTTTTTTTTAGCATAAAGTTGTGATTTTATATTAAAAAGTTTAAATTTTGTTAAAGTTAAAAAACTGATCTTGTAAAAATTCTGTTTGCTTGAGCACTGACCCCACCAAACATTTCTGGGCATGACATCTATAACTTGAATAATCATTACAGAAACTTATTTAACAATGTGTTCAGGAGTTACATTTATACAGTCCTACAGTCACAGCAGGCCCTTTGAGGGCCTGTGATGTCCCTGACCTGCAGCATGCTTTAAAAAGATGAGGAAGAGATTTAATACAACTTCAGTACATTTGTGTAATGTCTTTGCTGTCAAATTCAGGTATGCCATGAGTGTTTTGTGGGAGCTTGATGCTCAGACGCTTGCGGTCAACAAGGTATGGTACGGTCGTACGCTGATCCGCTCCTCCTACCAGCTCCACTACGAGCTTGCCCAGGCGCTGCTGAATGGAGACGAGGCTAACGTACCCGAGTTGGCAAAGCTCAGCAGCGAGGAGAGGGACATGAAGATGGCTCAACTCATCCAGGCACTACAGATGCTGACGCATGTCGCCAGACACCTGCGGGCACAGAGAGACAGGGGAGGAGCGCTGGAGCTGGAGGGGGTGGAGGTACGATAGGCTTTCTGATTTTTACGTTTTTGGTGCTCGTTTCTGTTGAGCTGCTCAGTCCAGGGTTGGGTTGAGTATCGAGAATATTGAACATGAGGTTTGAAAATGTCACTCCTCAGGTGCGAGCCCAGCTGGATGAGGAGAGGAACATCACAGCGCTGGTCCCCCGTCAGCCTCTGGAAGTTCATGAGACCGTGGCAGAGTGCATGATCTACGCCAACCACTGGGTGGCGCGCAAAATCCAGGAGGCCTTCCCCTCCCAGGCGCTGCTGAGGCGTCATCCACCACCACGGCAGGAGCTGTTCAGCCAGCTGGTGGACTGCGCAAAGGCCAGAGGGTTCAGCATCGACACCAGGTGACTGACAGGAGTCACCTGGAAACTTTAGATGTGAACACGTGGTAGTGTCTCTGAACTGTTGACTCTGCCCCTACAGGACCAACAAGGCTTTAGCTGACTCTCTGGACCGAGCCATGGACCCGCATGATCCGCTGGTAAACAGGCTACTCAGAATGATGGCCACCCAAGCCATGTCGCAGGCCCTGTACTTCTCCACTGGGTGTCAGCCTCAGGACCAGTACTACCATTATGGTAAACTAAAAGTTATCCATCTTCAGCTTTCAGAGAAGTTAGTTCTGCATGTAGCTGGATTTTCAGTGAAAATAACCAAATGTTTAAAAAATGATCTTAAAGAGAAATGAAATGTTTAATCCCAACCCAATGCTCACACGTGGACTGGAGACGTCTTCAGCATTGAACTCCATTGTCCTGTGATGACGTCAAGCATCACTGATCTAAACTGTGGCCTGTGAAACTGCACGTGGTGTGGGAGTATTTTAAAGCTCACATCTTATTTCTGTAGCGAACATAATGTGTTTCAAGTGTCCAGGGATGTTTTCCAAAAATGAACTTCATTCATCACCAGCAGTTAGATTTTTACCAAAAGATTTAAGCTATTTCTAATTGGACAAAAATACAATTGGAGTGTGCTGTGGGCAGCATTAATGAAGTAACTTTGTCCTGAGCCCAACAGCCTTAATGTCGGGTATTCTGATCAGTTTTCTTATCAAGTCTTATCAGATTATTTCAAGTCGCATCACTTGTATATATGAAATTGGTAGGTGATTAATTTCATGGCGTGTTCCTATTGGTCAGTTAGCTGACAGAGATCATAGAGGCAGTGACAGGCTGTCAGCCTCTGAGACTATGACTGCTGATATCTGTCGCATCCGTCTTTGGTCGTTCCATCTTTGCTCCTGTCTCACTGTGAGATCTACTACCACTGTTTTAGAGCTGAAATGGAACATTTTTACCACAATTGTGCATCTTTCATCTGAGTTCTACAGTGTGAACCAGGCATTAGGGGAGTCCATCCACAAAGGAGGAAGATTTCAGCAAATTATATCTGTGATGTGGTTCTGATGTTCACAACTCACATTCTTAACAGTTTTTGAGAGGAGGAGGTTGTTAATGTTTGTCTTTTGGAAATTGAATTTGAATTGAAGACCAGTGTTTCTTGAACCTTTATAGCAGGGGTGGCCAACTCCAGGCTTCGAGAGCCACAGTCCTGCATGTCTCACATGTTTCCCTGCCACAACACATCTGATACAAATGAATGTGTCATTAAGAGACTTGTGCAGACCAGGATGACAAGTTGATGGTGATCCATTCATTTGTATCAGGTGTGTTGTGGCAGGGGAACATGTGAGACATGCAGGACTGCGGCTCTCGAGGCCTGGAGTTGGCCACGCCTGCTTTATAGGGTAAGTCAGTTTCATTGGTTTGACAGGTTAAAAGTGGACCAAGTCTCCTGAACTCTGCTTCTGTCCTCCAGGTCTGGCTCTTGACCGCTACACACACTTCACCTCGCCCATCCGTCGGTACGCCGACATCGTGGTGCACCGTCTTCTGACAGCAGCTCTGGAGGTGGAAGGGGGGATTGACCCCGCTAAAGCACTGGCCAGTAACAAAGAGGTGGAGGAAATGGCTCAGCACATCAACAAGAAGAACCGGGTCAGAAGCGCTTACTGATTCTGTGGCTACACCGTTCCCTCCTCTCTGAGGGGAGTAAACTCTTCTGACCTCTGCATGTCATTTCCAGGCAGCCCAGCAAGCCCAGACCTTGTCCACCAGGTTGTTTCAGTGTCTTTTCTTCAAGGAAAGAGATCCTCTATCAGACCCACGCTGCGTCGCCGATGCCATCATCTATGCCATTCGAGATAATGGCGTGCTGGTGTTCATCCCAGAGTAAGACACTGATGCAGCAGAACTGATGTCATGAATTCGACGGCAGTGTTTGCAGCAGCTGACCGCAGGTGTCTGGTTTGATCTCAGGTATGGTGTGAAGGGTGCGGTATACATGAAAAACAAAGATGGTCAGGTGGTTTCGGCGGGACCGGATGGCAGCTGCGAGTGGCTGAGTGGCTCCGTACGGCAACACGCCAACCACATCACCACCTCCTCCAGCTGTGGCACCTCCACCTTCAAGATGTTTGACCACATCACTGTGAGTAAACGTTTACCTGTCCTGCACCTCTCAGGAAAATGTCTCTGTCCTCATGTAATGTTACAACATCTGTTTAATCTGCAGCTGTTAAATCTTGGTTATAATATCAAGAATTGTAGGAAAATAATACTAAACACAGCAGTGCAAACTGTTTCTAAGGTGAAATATAAAAGGTAAAAGCTGCTGTCCTGGGCGGCTGCCAGTGCTTCCCCTACCTGGAACCGCCCCTGTATGTGGGGCGAACATGGGTTGTGACATGAGCCAGATGTGATTCAAATGTGGAAAACTGGGGGGGGGGGGGGATTGGGTCTTGTTTGAGCCAAAGATACTGTTTGTGAAGGAAAAGGTAGATTTGGGGGTTAGGGGCAACACTGCACCTAGTGGTGCTCCTTAAACAAAACTAAATTCCCTCATAAGCTGAAATTTACCAGGAAGTTCTTAGTCTTTTAAAGAACTTTCAGTTTTCATTAGGAAGTGATCCTCAGTGGCATCAACAAATTCAGTTCACCCAATAAAACCTGAGACCTGTGACGTTTGCCTCTTCTGCTCCCTTCAGGTTCGTATTTCTTACCGGTGCATGAGCTGCCACGCTGACGCACTAAACTTGGAGGTCATCTGCAACAAGCCCCACCACAGTACTGGGCCCCAGCAGCCGCCGTCGCAGGGCCGCAGCCACCTGGTCCAGGAGGTGGTCCGGCTGGCCGAGGAGGCACAGCAGCAGGCCGCCCAGCAGCCTAAACTCTCCAGAGAGGAGCGAGAGTTCAGGCAGAGCAAAACCCCCAATCTGTACTCTCTCCTGGAGGAGGTTCGAGAGCTGGCCCTGAGAGACCTGGAAGTGGAGCCGCAGGTGTGCGCGAGCACGGCTTAGATACGGAGAGCAGATCTTTCTGAGTTATGTGACCACTTGCTGTGGACATCTGAAGCATCTGTGAAATTTAATCTGCGCTGAAGAAAAGGTGGTTCTGGCAGCAGCTTTTTAAGTTTATTTCAAAAAGAACAAAAACAAAACCAGTTTTCAGGAGAAGAATTTTAAATTTAGAAACAGTTTTTTATCTTTCCTGAAATGTGTTTAATAAAATGCACTACTCAAAAAATTAGGGATATATTTGACTTGAGGGTGAAATTTATGGAAAATGTTGATGCTACAGTGATATTACTGTATATCATAAAAGTATTTACGGTGCTTCACTTTGTCTATATTTTATGTTACAGTCTTATTCTAAAATTGATTCAATTTTTTTTATTCCTCACTCAAAATAACAAATTTCATACTGCTGAAAGATGAACCATCGCCCCAATCTGAGGTCCAGAGTGCTCTGGAGCAGGTTTTCATCCAGGATGTCTCAGTAAATTGCTACATTCATCTTTCCCTCTATCCTGACTAGTCTCCCAGTTTCTACCACTGAAAAATTTCCCCCACAGCATGAGCTGCCACCACCATGCTTCACTGTGGGGATGGTATTGGCCACGTGATGAGCGGTGCCTGGTTTCCTCCAAGCATGGCATCTGGCATTCATGCCAGAGTTTTTGTCTCATCAGACCAGAGAATTTTATTTCTCATGGTCTTGGAGTCCTTCAGGTGCCTTTTGGCAAATTCCAGGCGGGCTGCCACGTGGCACTTATTAAGGAGTGGCTTCCGTCTGGCCACTCTACAATACAGGCCTGATTGCTGCAGAGGTGGTTGTCCTTCTGGAAGGTTCTCCTCTCTCCACAGAGGAACGCTGGAGCTCTGAGAGTGACCATCAGGTTCTTGGTCACCTCCCAAAGGCCATTCTCCCCTGATCACTCAGTTTAGGTGGCCGTCCAGCTATAGCAAGAGTTATGGAGGTTCTTGACCTCTTTCATTTACAGATGATGGAGACCACTGTGCTCGCTGGGACCTTCAAAGCAGCAGAAATGTTTCTGGACCCATCCACAGATTTGTGCCTTTAGACAATTCCTTTGACTTCATGCTTGGTTTGTCCTCTGACGTGCACTGTCAACTGTGGGACCTTATGTAGACAGGTGGTGCCTTTAAAGATGATGTTTAATCAGTGGAATTTACCACAGGTGGACTCCAGTTAATCTGGATGCAGGATGCACACAAGTTGAATTTTCAGCTTCATGGCAAAGGCTGTGAATGATGAGCATGTGATTTCTTAGTTCTTTATTTTTAATAAATTTGCAAAAATCTCAAAGAAAGCTTTTTTTTCATGTCATAGGGTATTGTGTGTAGGGTTTTATAGGGAAATTTTTATTTAATCCATTTTGGAATAAGACTAATGTTTAAAAAAGAACAAAGGGGACAAAGTGAAGTGCTGTGAATACTTTCTGGGTTTACTGTGGTCATGAAAGGACATTTCAGAAGTCTGCAATGGTAACTTCTTCATCTGAAACAACTAATTGCAGCAACACCTAACAGTTGTGGGTATACCACCGCAGAACACATATGCAAGGGTCTGATCACAATGAAACGATCAACAGAAGATGTGACTGACACTCTAAGCTCAGTAGAAACTTCATTTTTGAAGCTTTGCCTTGTTAGAAAAAAACAGTCTCACATGTACATTCAAAACTTCAGCAAAAGTCAAATTAAGTCCACATGGAAGTAGTGCATTTTAGGTGCATTCTGAAATCTCAAATATCCCAAACTTTTTGTTTTTACAGCAATATGAGTATAAAACTTTTTTTGACTTATCATTTTACCAGACTACTGAGATGTGAAAAAAATAATTTATATGTACCAGCTACAATTGAAAAGAACTTTTTATTTACATGACATTTTACAAATAAAAGAAATCCATAAAAAACAAACAAGTGTTTATTTTTCAGTTTGAGCTCCACAACTGTTAGCTCCTGAACACATGTGGGTCTGCGGTAAAACCTGAAGACTGGAACTATGACAGGTTGGACCCCCTCAGTCCTTTCCCACCAACCAACAGTCCACACCACTTGGAAGTGTTCACTTTCATCATTTTCCTAACAATGGCTGAACAGTTTCACCTTCTCCCTACAAAGTATCAATCAGTGCAGAGTCAGTCAGCTTCCTCCACACCAATGGCTGTTTCTGACACTGGAGACACGTAAAACTACCCCAGAATCACATTACTGTTCACTTTAGAAAACTGACAAATCAACATTCAAAGCTGGAGGAACTGATCACTTATTTGGTAGAGGAAAAAATAATGAAGACATTTTTCATGCAAAAATAAAAATCTGTTTATCAGCCACAGAGTGTGGGATTTGAAGGCTGTGCTGTACAAAAAACTAATTAAATTCAGTATTTATTCATAAGAAACTGCTCATATTTCTAATTGAGAAAGTTATCTTAAGTGAAACCAGTCTGGTCTTAGATTTACAATCCTGATTCCAACAGAAACCAGAAAACCATATTTCATTCTGTATTTGGTGTAAAGTGTTAACTTGTGTCAGCAGCTGCAGGGCTGAAGAAACTGTTCCAGTTTGTAAATGTCATTTCTGAAGGTTCTGACCAGATTGAGAGCTGCAAATGAGTGTTACTCTTCCTCCTCACACTCGTTGAACTGGAGCTCAGGATTTGTGCAGTTCCCTTTCCCTTCCTCTTGAGGCTCAGTTGGAGACTCCTCAACAGGAACCTCTGTCGAAAACTCAATAGGAACTTTGGTTGGAGACTCCTTAGGAGCTCCAGTTGGAGACTTGTCAGGAGCTTCAGAGGGACCCTCAGATTCCTCAGTAGGACCCTTGGTTGGAGACTCTTTAGGAGCTTCAGTGGGACCCTCAGTTTGAGACTCCTCAGTAGGAACCTCGTTCTTAGTTGGAGACTCTTTAGGAGCCTCAGTTGGAGTATCCTCATTAAGAGACTTGGTTGGAGGTTCTTTAGAGGTCTCAGTATTAGACTCCTCAGTAGCTTCAGCTGGAGGCTCCAGGTCTGTGGTTGGCGGCTTGTTTGGTTCCTGTGTGCTGCTGCTGGATCGCTCCAGGTCTAAACCTTCCATCTTTTCATCCTGGATAGTGGAACCACTGAGGACATTTGACAAGGAACTGGATGTGGGATTGTTCATCAACGAGGACATGTTGACAGTCTGAGAGTCTGAGGAGTCTAGACAGAAAAAGAATCAACTTTTAACAGATATGTTACCCGAAACACCTGAGAATGGAGGTCTGCAGCAGAAATAATCATATTTACAGGCCAGTACAAAAATGGGTTTGGTCTCCAAAGACAGACTATCCATCAGGACTCCACAAATAGAATATTATATTAACAAACCCAACCTGAGGAGGACAAACGCGCCTTTGTTTTAAACGTACTTGGATCTTTAGATATGAAACCATCTTGACTTTAGTGCAAGCGCCAACATGGAGCCTCTCACCTGCTTGCTGCTGCTGGCGTGCCAGCCTTCTCTCCAGCGCCCGCTGTCTGTTCAGCTCCATGCGTTTGCGCTGCTCCTCAGTCAAGGAGGGGGCAGCGGGGGTGGCGGGCGCTGGAGTGGAGCAGACCGGCCTCTGGGTGTCACTAACGAAGCTCTCCGAGGTGAATGGATCAGGATCCCCAAACACCTGTATTTCAGGCGGTGCTTCTTCACCTGTTTCAAGTAACATTGAGAATCAACTGCAGATAAACCGCTGATCTGACCCACATCTGGTTCTGTCTCACCATCTTTATCCATGAAGTCCTCATGCGTCAGCGGCATGTCCAGTCGTATGCGTTTGAGACACGTCTGTATGGTACGTAAATCAGTTAGAGACAGCGCGATAAAAAAAAGGCCCAGAACACTCAGAACACTGCGTCTCACCTGCACTTCCTTTTTACCACCGAGCTTTTCCACTTTATTGATAAATTCTTCAAACTGGAGCCTGGGGTACAACCTGTGGGCCCAGTTCTCCATCTTCTGCATAAGCAGCCGCAGGTCCTCGGCCTGATTGGACCGACACAAATATCACTTAGCGATGCTTTGTGAACAAGTTTGTAAATTTGACTTATTTAGCATATTTAAACAGTGGAACTTTGTAAAAGAGGTAAAACAGGTGTTGCACCGCTTTTATAGGAAGTGTCATATGTGAGCCTTAGAAGAAATGAGGAGGAAAAAAAATCATTTTGAACAAAATAAAACAAAAACAAATTTGTCATAAAATCTCAAATTTCACAAAATTCATGTATTGTTTTGATTTTTTTTAAAAAGCAAAACAGCAAATTTCCTCAATTTTTGAATTTTACAAAATTCACTCATCTTTTGTACTAATATTACTATTTGTATAATTAGAAAAAAGGAAAAAGGATTTTTTTCATAAATTAAATAAATTGACAATATCACCTTTTGTAACAAAAAAATCGTCAAAATCTCAAATTTCACAAAATAAGCTTTGTCATAAAATTAAGACTAAAAACACACATACTCGCAAATATCACAAAATTATAACTTAATTCTTTTTGTTGGAAGATTTCAACATTTGTAATATTTTGACATGAAATTACAAGCTGTAAAATTGAAAATTTTCATTTAATAGCAGGTGCAAAATGCACTAATGCTTTTTTAATTTACCAATTTTCATTTAGAAATGTGTTATGCAAAATTAGATAATTAGATATAAAATTAGACACCCTGTTGTTTTGGTTGTTTTTTTGATTTTTTTTTTTACATTTACTTGATTATATTTATGTATTGTTTATTTTAAACTGTTGTCTGAAGTGAAGAAAAAACAGTGTCAAATTAATCATTAGCTGCCCTGATTTCAAAAAAAAAAAAAAAAAAAATTAAAACTAGAGGACATATTTTCATATTTTCTGGCAACAACAGTCTAAATTCTGGAACATCTGTAAACACGTTAATCTGGACTTGGGAAAGTAAAGCCGAGAAGCATGAACATGAAATGAAAAGATGCAGTGATGTTGCTGTTGGACTTTGCTCACTGATCTCTCAGCAGCTTTTACCTCATGTCCTTTGCCTTTAAAACGGACGTTATCGAACAGAGTGCGCAGAGCTGGAAGTCCTCTCTCTGAAATCAACCTGGAAAGGAACAGCTGTGTGGGTCACCTCAGTTAAATCTGCATCAACAGATTAAGACTTCAGAGATAGTGACATGCTGTTTATTGATGATTCGAACGACAAACCTAAACAAATGTGTAAAAACAGAATGCAATGATCTGCAGACGTCATAAACTGAGGTGCTGTTTACACGATAACAACCAAAAACAGAAAATATTTTATCAGATGTCCATATTGTTTAGGCAGCAACGGCATTTTTGGGGGTTGAAAATGCAAAAAAGTGAAACCGCCTTCCAGAGTGGAAATCTTAAAAAAGGCTCCACTCTTGCGTCACTGTCTAATGTGCTGACAACACAAAACTGTGTTTTCTCAATACTGGCCTCCAGATTCAGCTGGATATGGTTGGAAAAATTCAGTCCATATGTCTGTATGTTTCGACTGGCAGGACTCCCAGTCCACGTTTTCTTGCGTCTTTGTCGTCTAACGTTATCTTTAGCAACAGCTCTACCTCTTCATCTGTCCAGAAAAACCGTGAGCTTTCATGCATTGTTTCTCTTTGTTATTGAAGAGAAGCAGAAAGGTTCCACGCAGGCACTTGGTCTTGGTGGTGTTGCCACCTTGCTACCTGGCATGCATATTTCTTCAATAAATAGGAAATTTCACGCACTTTTGCGTGTCAGTCTGCACCCATATTTACCCCCCAAAACACTTGTCCATCAGGACCAAAACCTCATGCCACAAGAACAGTTTCTTCCCATCCGCTACTACCCTTATCAACGAGGTCCAGAGCCCACTTTGACACTGACTCTCTCCCTCTCCCCTTCCAGACCTACAAGCTGCATGAAAATAATATCTTCAGACCTTCTGCGTTAAATTATTGCACAGACTATTTGAGACTACCTCATCCTATTGTATATATGCACATTTATAATATTTATAGCATTCAGCTTGCACTACAGCTGCTCATTTTTTTAAGATACTGTATATGATGTATCTATTGTCTGTACTCTAATACTCTGCACCAACCACATCAAGTTAAATTCCTAGTAAGTTCAAACATACTTGGCAATAAACTTGACTCTGATTCTGATTTTCTCACAATAGAATGCAGAAAACATGAAACTTTGAAAATTAGCTCTTTTTTTTTCTTTCATGAAAATCAGAAGCAAATTTTCAGTTAATGGCAGCTGTTTGGAAAATGCTGGAAAAGAAACACCTGGAGGAACATCTGTTAAGGAATTATTTTAACAGTTGAAGTGATCAACAAGATCTTACAGAGTTCACTAATCTGTGGTTGAACTGTCAACAAATTAAAAAAAATAGAACTTTTAAACTTTAAATATTTCATCATTTACAGTAAATAGTCATCAAAAGACTGCAACAGGGTTTGACCACATTTTTTACCAAAATACAGTATTTCCATGATGACCACACAGTAACTAAATTGTCACCTAACATCAAATTTAAGACCTAATTTCCAAGTCAGTATTTAGCTCTTTGAAACTATGACACTCTGTGTCATCTGACACTAAATAAATATTAATTTATGTAACGCTCACAGCAGTAAGAGGCTAATGAAGTCACATTTGCCTTGTATATACTATATACTCGGTATTTGCACAATGTTTTTCTTTAAATCCTTAAGTCGTCCATGTCATTATGTATTACTACCCTGTGTGCCTTTAACTGCCCCCGAGGGACGAATAAAACTTTTTGTTGTTGTTTAAATTGAACTGAATTTTGTGCTAATTTGTTCCAACTTGTCAAGTCTCGTCTTGAAGAGTCAGCTGGAGAGACTGAACAGGAACAAGGCTGCAAATCCAGATTTTTCCAGCATTTCCATCGTGGGAGAAGCAGTGGACGCTAAAGTGGATCACAACACAGTGATTCAGCAACAATGTCTTCAGTCAGAGGCTTCTTCATATCCGCTACGGTAGATCCTTCCTGAACACAGCTAGAACCTTCTATAATCAATATTTGAAGAGCCTTAAATCATTTGAATTTCAATTCAGGGATCAATAAAGTGTTTTTGAATTCCAATGACTAAACGACCAAGTAATGCTACAGAGTGGGAAACTTGAAATTGTGGTTTTATATGCATCATTTAAATGGTAGAATTTACAGCAGGGTGTGTAATAAAATTATAGTCCAGGTTCAGCAAGCTATTAAAGTGCACATTTTAGTCACTAGTTGTTGCATTTTGAAGGTTTCGCTCCCTCACATTAACATTTCTAATTCTGCGTGTCATATTAAATGTGGAAGGCACCTCTGAGAGTCCAGTTTGGGCTGTGGCCTCTTGACACCTCTCCTCTTCGCAGCAGGGATGTCAGCCAGCTTGGACACCTCACCATCCTCACCTGCATCATTACACACCACAGAAAAACACTGGAATGAGTGAAATGCAAACTTAAATCTGCAGGGGTTGTTTTGAGTCAAATCTCCTCCATTGACAGACTTCAGCAGCAGACTCTCACCATCTTGGAAAGGCCCATCATCCTCTAGACCTCCTCGCTGGCCCGGGGAGTGAGGTGGCGGGAGGGGAGGGAAAGCTTCATCCTCCGAGCCATCATAGTCAGGAACGTCACTCAGGCCATTGTCTTGTGAGTCGAGCATGACGTCTAACTCCTGGAAAAAAAAAGAAGAGAAAACTGATTATCGATGTCTGGATAAGTTATGACTCTTATGTCTGCTATTATGTCTAGTAATCAAGAGTAAGGCTGGGCAATATGACCTCAAAAATCACAATATTTAAATAAATTACTTTAGTATTGTTTTTATTTTTTTTGCCCCAATTATAATTAATTATTAAAACTGGGATATTTTTCTAATAAAATTTAAAATAAAAGACAGGAAGCACAGACAGTTTTAATATAAATGGTCATTAAATTAATATTTCAAAAAAGATAAATAATTTAAATGATTGACATGATCATGGTTAGGGTTGTTTCAATATTTTTTTTAAATTAATTGCCCTGCCCTATTCAAGAGGGTGTTTTTTGTTTTGTGTTTGTGAACAAAAATCGTCTTTTACCCTCTACATTTTTTATCTTTTGAGAACAGTGTACATTTGCACTACTAGTGAATTCTTGTTAGATGGTTAGTTTTAGAGTTATAGTGGCCCAAAATGATACTGAACAAGAAAATTTCTTCAAGCTTGTACAGAGTGGGCTTGTTTTAAAATACATTGCTTGATAGGAACATACGATAAACGACTTTTTTTTTTTTTTAAGTAGTCTCATTTATTTTATTAATATATATCTTTTTAATTGGCTCAGGCAATTCAACAGTGTAAGTCCCTCCAAAACGTATCAATTTGTGGTTGCTGCTTTTCTTCCATTTAAACCAATCATATTAGAGCCGACTCCCCCCCTCCTCCTCTTGGCCGCCTGTGTGTTTTCGGATCATGAAGACGCAGTTACTTATTTGTCTCGCGATACCTGGTAACACTGGCGGCAAACTCCACAGCGAGGCGCTTCCAAAATAATGGCCGCGACAACAGAAATGCAGCAGCAGAAAGTTGACTTTTCTTTATTTCCTCTCGCAGACTCCAGCCGGATCTCAACAATATGACGCAATAATACCATTATATGTTTTTCTCCAAATATCGGTTATAACTGACGTCAGTTATGAGAAATTATGCCGTTTAATGAACTGAAAACATCTTCATTCAAACCAGCAGCAGATAAGTTTACGTTCAGTTAGTGAAAATATAAATGACATTATGTCAGGGAAACTATGGAACACGTTGAGATAACGCAAATCATGATAGATTTGTTAGAAAAGCATATAATTGATAAAAATCAAACTTAAAAAGTGACGCACCTGTGGACGAGCAGCTGCACGAACGACGTTACAAATTCAAGACAAGTACTTCCGGAGCGGCTTTAGTTTCAAAATAAAAGTCTAACAGAATGGTACAGATAAAACTTAACTCCTACCGAGTTTGTTTCTAGTCTTTCGAAAAGAAATAATACTTTTTACAAATATTCGAACAAGAAAAACAGTGTTAAAATACTCAAGATATGTCATGAATGAAATATATGTAATACAAGGCCAATTAATGTTCATCCGTTTTTTGTTATTTTTATTTTTGTAATAATAATAATAATGATGAATTTAGACTTTTATATACAAATGTATAATTTATGGGTGAATATGGCACTTCTTTGTATTTATTTACAATTAGAATTTATTTATTTATTTATTTTGTAATAAATTGCTTCACTGCAGCCACCCTCAGCTGTTCCTTGTTTGTGGACATTTCTGCCTTTTATTTCATTTTTAGTCACAGAAAATTGGGTTAATTCAGGCAACTGGCATGGTCATTAAAGATAATTATATTTGTTTAGTTACTTTTGCAGCATGTTTAGGGTCATTTTCCATCTGTGAGCAAAGTGTATAGACCAAAATGCCGCAGAATTAATCTGGTAACTTCTCAGCATAACTTCTGTCATCAGTGAGCATTTTCCATTGGCAGCCATACATGCCCAAACACTGCCTCCACCATAACACATCATGTGATCTGATTTGAGTCATGAGTGGTTCTGTTCCTTTTACATCATTCTAATACAAATTTATCTTAGTGTCATCTTCCCACAGAATCTGACTTGAGAACATAGGGGTGGATTTTTAGATGCTTTTTGAAAAAGTCTAATCTGTTTTTCTTCCTAAATGTTAGTGGTTTCCTTCATGTTGTTCATGAAGGCTTGAATGTAAATGTTGACAATGATGTTATGAAGGTTAAATTTCACCTAGAAAAGGATTCTGTGACATCCACTTTGGTTGTCTTCAAGGTCTTTTGATGTTGTTGAGCTCACTAGTGCTTTTTATTTTCTTGTTTAGAATGTGCCATAGTGTTGATTTGGTCTCACCAAACATTTTTGTTTCCTCTTTTATATATGTTTTCTTCTGTTTGTTTTTTTTCAGCCAAACAATGGCCTCCTTCACTCTCATTGGCCTTCATATTGATAATTTCAGTCAAACTAGCCAAGCCAGCCATCTTCTTTTTTTTCTAGTTCCTCTCAATTCAAATGTTTCCCAGGGGACATTACCAACAGATGCAGGAGGAACTGTTTCTGGATGCCCATGGAGAGGTGAACAACCAATCAAAGAAACAGAGCATGTGATCAGGCACAGCGACAACCAGATTGATATCACCACTGAGCTATCCAGCAGCACACTGTCCAAATACATTTGGGGCCTTGAAAAGGGAGGTACTTTAATTACAAATGACTGTAATTTACATTTTGTTCTGTTTAACTCAGTTATGGTTTGAATACGTGTGAACCTAGCTGCATCTTGAGATGCCCCAAGGCTCAGTACTGGAAGCTCTTTTTTTCTTCTTTCCCACAATAAAATCCACTTGCTTGGTTCCATTTATGCTCTATCAATTTCATGACTTCTCATACAATTGTTATGCAAATGATGAATATTTGTGCTTGTGATTCCCTCCAGGTGACCCTATGGTCTCAGCTCATCTCTCAGAGATATTCACTTGGACAAAGGAACACCCTCTTCAGCCGAGCCTCTCCAAGAGATGAAAGAGATGAAAATCCTAAAAACTGCCACTGCCTAAGCTACTTAACTCCATTGTGGAGGACATACTCTCTGATTTTTATCAGCCTCATAAAGCAATGCTGAGAAAATGTCTTCTTTAACAACATTTACATTTTTATTCATATTGAAAATCAATGATATCTCACAATTAAATTCTTAAAAATTGTATTTAATTGAAGTTTAATGAACCCAGAGTGCACAACCATGTGATATCCATCAGAACTGTTTCTTCAATGTACAAAATTGCTGACAACAAACCAACTCTCTTGAAGTCAGTTTGAGTAGTGTAAAACTTAAAGATGTGTCAAAGAACCACACAAAACAAGGATCACATTATCAATGCCAAAGTGAAGCTAATGCTTAGCTAGCTAGAGTTGGATTCATTTCGAGCTTGTTCACCAAAGTGAAGCTTCAAAAGTGAATCTTCCAAAGGTGAGACTCATTCTGGCTATTTTGACTCTTTACTGACAACCTGAGAAAAAGTATCAACTCAAAACAAAACAGCAGGACAGTTAAACTAGCACAGTTGTCTCAACACGAGGAAGATTTGCAGCTCTGAAGTCACCCAAGTTAAGTTCTTCAGCTTTAAGGCCTTTGAGCTGTGGTCTGATGGAATCCAGTAATGTGATTGAGTGTATGCTTGTTTCTTAAAAGCGCCTACGTAGCAGAAACATGAAGAAAACTGCACTGAGGAGGATGCAAAGCGTGCACACAGTGGGAACCACGATCTCCGTTACCATCTCCATGTGGCCTATCAACGGATCTGAAACACACAAACAGAAACATGAATGAACATCTCCACAGTTAGTCACAAACTCTGCTGTTTTGGCTTTGTTTAGGGGAATTTGTCAGCTATTACTTTACAAATTAGTGCAGATTTTGTGGCAGATGAAACCAAAAACACACAAATATGTATTTGGATCTACAAATACAAGACTATTACATTTAAAATTTATGCCCAGAAAATTAAAAGAAAAAAAATTAAGAAGAATGACTGAAATTATCAATACTTTATCATATAAATAAAAATATTATTTGTAAAAGTGAAGAAAAATTTGCAAATAAAATGTAAGCATGTCATTTAAAGCAGCACAGAGGAGCTTTAGACATTTTTAGCTCACTGGGTCCCCTCAGAGGTGTGGAAATTGTCACATTTATGATCACTTTCAAACAAACTCTTGCGCAGTGTCATATACGTAGGTTTAAAGCTGCTGAGCTGATGAAAGTTAGATTATGAAAAGAGGCTACAATTTGTGAGCATCAGAATGGTATAATGACAAGAAAAGCACAGATGCAGTATTTGCGTGAGGTACCGAAAAATATTTTTCATAGGTTCCTAGTTTAAATTATTTATTCATTTTGGAGTATAGTGAGTTGTTTTAACTGTAAAGGCTTTGCAAAGATTACCTCTGTTAACTTCTGAACCTTAAAGCCACTCTATGTAGTAATACCACTTTGAACCACATAGGAGCAGCACTTCACAAGAACATTTTTCACAACAAAGTGCAGCTCTAGTGGGTCAGAGTGATATTACAAGACATGCCAGACTTTCTCCATGTAGGAGCAGCCATCCAGGTTACAAGTCTGACGCAAAACAGGAAGTGCTGTTCCCTGAATGACCACCAGGTTCAAAGGTCCAACTTTACAGCAGAATAAACATTTACAGCAGACATGTCACACTCAAGATCCATGAGTTAGAAATATTATGCACTTTTACATTTCTTTACTGTTTTAGTAACGCACATGGACTGTAACAACATGTAACACAATTCTGATTGTGGTACCTGTGCCATGATAGTATGTATCAAGCAGATGGCAGTATCTGAAATAAAGTTATTTCCTACAACAATTTTGCACTTAAGATAAGGATTTAAAAAAAAAAACTGTCAGAGAAAAGAAAATCTGATGAAGAGGGAAGACAAGTTAAGGATAGAAGAGAAGCAAAAATGTGTTTCTAACTAATGGAGACAAGTATTTTTTTAGTGGCCTGAAGACAATTTTTTTACTATAATAATCTATCATTATTATCATTATTATATTAATTATTATTATCTATTGTACCTGGATAAATGGCATAGACACAAAGATCTGAAAGACAAAGTAATACCTATTCTTAATAGTTAAATGTAGTGGCAATTATGTAATATCCTGTAATATTATTCAATATATTATCAACAATAAAAGAACATATTTAAGTCATCTTTCAGTTTCTGCACAATATTTCAGTTGGTGTCTGGTGGTCTGAACAAAAGGCTTAAAATTGACTCTTAAGAAAACCTAAGGGGGACATCGGATGGGGTTTGTTCAGTCTGTGATCCCTACTCATTAGCACAGGAATGTATTTTGTTAACAGAGCAGGTCTGTATTCCCCCATGTGGTGTACATTTACAACAGTAACTGACTTATAGGCCTACTTCATTTTGACAACACACTGCGGGTGCTGGGGTTTTCCTTTTGTCCCCGCCATTAAGGGAACCATGTTATTTTGCACAGCAACAACTCAGCATATGTACCTAAACTTCATCATGCACTGGCCAAGCGTTTCTCATTCCTGCATGTTCCTGATTTCCCTGGGACTTTCTTCTAGCTGGAGGGGCGAAACAAAGAAAAATCCTGTTAGATAGAGGAATAACAAGCTCCAGACTGAATTTTCCTTTGTTTGGCCCCACCAGGCTTCTCACAGCCAGCGTAGCACGTGGTCGTACTAACCTGCAGCCAGCAGCTGGTTACTGGAGGAGCAGGTTTCTATGGCTTTCCTCTTCCAACTCTCCACCTGAAAAGTCAGATCAGTTAACCCTTGTATCCTCCTCAAACAGTATCTTTATTGTTGAAAGTGTTATTGGAGTTTACCTCTCTCTGGTTTGGAAAGCCATTAGAGCTGATGATGCGTTTATAATACTGCACCGAGGCTTTTGGGTAACGGGGTTTGTTTTTGCTCCTAAAGTCGACATAGTAGAGGCCAAACCTTTCGGTGTATCCTTCATCCCACTCAAAGCTGTCGAGGAGAGACCAGGCAGTGTAGCCCTTTACATTTACGCCATCTTTAATCGCTGTCAGGTTAAAAAGAGAAATTTTTATTGAAGTACATATTCACAGAACAGCGTGCTGCTTCAGAGACTCAGCACTACCATATAAAACTGTCACCTTTAAGCATTTCATTGATATAGTCCTTGTAGTACTGCATCCTCCAGTCATCACAGAGGTCAGTGCAGAGCATTTTCTCTGACACACCATTCTCCGTCACATAGATCATGGGGTTTCCATACCGAGTCTGTTGATGAGATCACACACAACTCTCAAGGTTATACGACATCACCTCATGTGTAAATGAAGAGTGTCCAAACAGTCATTTATTTTCATTCAGCAAGTTTGTTGTAACATCCATAACTTATTTTTGTTTTATCATTTCCAAATCAGAGTTTAGACTCTGAAACCTTCTGTGTTGATGTTCAGGTTGCTGAGCAGAGAGGTTCAGACATCCCTCGCTCCAGTCACCTCCTCCACCTCTTCCACGGGAATACCAAGGTATTCCCAGACCAGAGAGATATAATGTCTCTAGATGTGTCTTGTGGCTGCCCATGGGCCTCCACGTGGTTGAACATATCCAGAAGGCATTCAAGAGGCATCCTACACCTGATATCTGAACCACCTCAACAGACTCGTCTTGATGTGGAAAAACAATGGACTGAATTTTCCATCCAATTCCTAAGAGTGTCCAGCCACTATATAGAGTTTGTGACCATAGGTGAGGTTAGAAGCAAAGACTGACTGTTAAACAGAGATTCTGGAGTTTTGGCTCAGTCTCTTCATCAGCACAAAAGTTATGAACAGAATCAGTGACAATGGGCAGTGTTGTGCTGAAGTCCAACTCCCACCTGGAAGAAACTTGACTAACAGCAATGCAAACCAAGTTTTCACTCTGTTTGAATGGTCTGTAACAATGGACTACCCCTCAGGCAATGCCTCTGAAGAACATGGTCAAACGCCTTCTCCAAACTTGGGAACATTTCCATGCTCCCTCCAAAACCCTTGCAAGGGTATAAAGAACACAACCAGAACAGAAACTGCCTTGTTCCTTGTGCCAAGGCTTTATCAGCCAGGCTGAAGAATGTGGTCCTCTTTTAGACACCCTTTGGTTCAACTTCTTAAAAAAGGATTCCACCAGTTGAGTCTGCCAGCCTAGAGGGACTGACCTCAATGTCTATGCAATGTTGCAAAGGTCAACCAAAATTGCCAAACAACATCTAAAGCATTGAAGAACTCAGCATGAACTTCATCCACATCCAGCGCCCTGCCACTGTGGAGCTTTTGAACTACTTCAGCAAACTCTCTGTGAGGTGTCCACAACCAGATTCCAAGATTGCACCAGCAACCCTGCAGCCAGAGCGTAGCTCATTCAGGTACATCATCCCTCTCCTTCCTCAGTAGACAGTTGAAGCTCTGATGAAGGAGGGAGTTAAAGATATTTTTGACAAGTTCCCCTGCCAGATGAGGAAGCCAGTCTGTGTAGCAATACCATATCTGACAATGTAAAAAGAGACAGACAATACTGGATTAGTGAGAGAGGATGCTCCAGCACATCTTGTCACTTTGTCCCTCCAGTGCACTTTGTTGGGTCTTATACCACGCGCTGACACGATAACATCCTTATGCAATACTGCCCCTACGTGGTGAGAAGCAGTATTGCTACATAGAGTGTTGTATGATCTTGTACAGCTGGAAATCTGGATTGTATTCAGATTTGTGATGTGTACCTTTACAAAATTCAAAAAGCGACGGAAGCCCCAAGGAACAGAGTAGAGCCACTCAGATCCAGGATCGGGCCACTTTGGGTCAACCAGCTCGGCAAGGTCCCGATCCGTGAAGTAGCTGTCCCCGAGGCCTGATGGGTAGTTTCTCTGGGTGACGTAGCGAGTCGTGAAATGTCCGAGGCCCAGGAAGTCACAGGTGCCTTTGACATAGCTCTTCTCTTCCGGTGAGAAAACAGGCAGTCTTGATGCTCCCAGGCCCTGCTGGCCACTCTTTCTGCCTGGAGGTGAGAGGTCAGCAGTTATCAGCAGATCAAGCAATGTCTTATTAGAAGTTATGACTTTAGTCATGATAACAGAGCATAATCATGTTTCTCTCTGCAAATAATTGTGTACCAAGTAATTTGTTGCATTTACTCATATTTTTCCTTTAAAGGTCATCATTTTGAAAATAATTTTTAATTTCATTGGTTGAAATGCATTAATATTCCCTGCAATAAATAAATAAGGATTTTAGGATTAAGTTGAAGAAAAATTTGTTACGTTTGAAGATGAGGATGCAGGGAAAAGAAAAAGAAAAGTTTAAGTTTTATGGTAAAGGTCAAGATTAATGTGAAATTTGAGATTTTATGACAAAATTTCAAAATTTTACAACAAAATCATGCAAAATTGTGAAATTTGCCATTTTACAACAAAACTAGATTTTTTTTTACAGAAAAAAAAAGTTTTTGTTCATTTGCGATTATTATTTTCTTTTAGTAAGAAAAAAAGCCTCAGTTTTATGATAAAAATTTCCAGGCTAGTCCAGGAACTAGCGGGAAAACTTACAACATAGCTGGTTGAGAAAATAAAGAATAACCAGCTCTTTAATGGTAACCATGATAATGTGATGAAATAGCTTGGTACCCCTGGATTAAATGGATTAAATCTAGTTTAACCCCCATGTACCCCCACATACCAATGTACTCTTTCATGACCTGGGGGTAGTCTCCATTGAAGAGAGGTGCAGCAAACCAGCCCATGTAGAACTGAATGTATCTCTCTGCTGCTTCAATGTCTCTCTGGTTGGAGACGTCCACTGGTTCGCCCCAGTCAGCAGTCAGCGAGATCCCAACCAGACCTGGATAAACATGGCAAAAGCTGGAATGTCTGTATTTGTATTAATAAAACCTAAAAGCTGAGCGACGCGGCTGGTTTTCTCATTCACCTTTTTGTTTGCTTCTCCACTTCATGTCATACGTGTGCCAAACCTTAGCATGGGCCTGTGACAAAAACATAAGCAAAGTCTGTTCACTGTATTTTACACAAACGCAAAAACGTGTCAGACATCCTGTTAAAACCGCGATCATTGATGTAAATACAGAGGACGTCCCATGCTGTTTGTGGGAGAGTGAAGAATAATCATATACACATACATGATATAAAAATATTACAGTTATTATTCCACTTCATGGCACCGCAGAATTTAAAAGAACCAATATTACAGAAATAATGTTCGATGTCCTGTAATAAATGAAAGCAGAACAATGGATTATGTAAAGGCTATGGTTATGTAGTGCAAAATGTACAGAAGCTAACCCTAACCTTTTCTTCAGTTTAAAATACGTGCATGACCATTTCTTGGATGACATCTTTACAGTCGATGCATGTCTCTGATTGGCTTGTCATGATTGTTCCAGTGTGACATCACCACATGCTCTGACTGAAGCAAATTGTGAAAAACATACTGGAAAAGTATTTATCAACAAGTTGATTTTGGTGTTGTAAGAAGCAGTGAAAAAAAAAGAAAAGTTGTAGCAAAATGATAATATAAAATCACATGAGATTTTAATCTGCAAGGAATCTGACAGTTTATGAACAATATTTAAGATTTGGGGAGGTCAAAGTAAACGCTGCCCTCCCAAACTGTGTTTTGCATTATACCATTAGCATTTTTTAAGAGCATCAGATTGTTCAAGAACCAGAATAGAGTAATTTTACTTTAAATCAAAAACTCTGTGGATCTGTTCAATCATGCAGCTGAAATCTTCGGAGTCCTCATGAGCACCTTGTTAGGCTTATTCCTCCCTCTGCTCCCTGCTCACTCTGTTTTTATTGGTTAGAGAGGCAGAGGGGCAGTACTTGTGACAATTCCATGCTCCCAATTTATGTGGGAGCACAAATTTGATGAATGGGAGCATGGAATTGTCCAAAGTCTCTTGGTGTGCTGAAACATTCAGAGTTCCTGTCACTGGAACTAAGAGGCCAAGACCAGCTCCTGAAAAACAACCCCACACTTTACACTTGGCACAATTCAGTCAGACAAGTACCGTTCTCCTGCCAAACCCAGACTCATCCATCAGACTGCCAGATAGAGAAGCGCAATTCGTCACTCCAGAGGAACATGTCTCCACTGTTCGAGAGTCCATTGGCGGCGTGCTTTACACCACTGTATTCGAAGCTTTGCATTGCATTTGGTGATGTAATGATCTGTAGTGATTAACTCTGCAGAAAATGTAATATAACCACAGATTTTTTTAAAAGCCATATTTCCAGGCTATAAATATGTTTAATTCTGATACAAAGCTGGTACTTCTAATCAGTGGAGATCAGTGGAGATTTGCTCTGTTTTGAAGCCATTACCTAGTGGTCAGTCAGTGGGGACAGTCGCTGTTTGGTTCTACCTTGATCATGTGATGAGCAGCTTTGTAAGCTCCCTTCCCCCTCAGCTTCAGTCCAGGTGCATGTTCTCCTGTTTCGTATCCCTCCACAGCGATGGACTAAAAATACAGAACACAGACATTCACCATCCGAGAGACAAGTGAGATTTTACACACTACTTCCTTCCAACCTGACATACCCAGGGGTTGTTGAAGGTGATCCAGTACTTCACTTTGTTTCCGAATCTTTCAAAGCACAAGTTAGCAAAGTCGTTGAAGTAGTTCACCATGGTGGCGTTGAGCCAGCCACCGTATTTCTCCTGCAACAACTGTGAAAATACAGATGAGAGCAGTGTCATGGCTGAGTCTGTGGCCAAGTCTCCAAGGAAGAGAAAGAGAAGAATAATCCTCACCTGTGGTAAATCCCAGTGATAAAGAGTGACTATTGGGGTGATCTTATTGTCCAGGAGCATGTTAATCAGATCATCGTAGTATTTGATCCCTTTCTCATTGATGTGTTCACCTGTTCAAATATTTAAAAAAAAAAATGAAAGAAAAGTATTACGTAGGATGGGAGAATTTGAGAATATATCCTTCAGTGGCAAAGACATATCTACCAATCTGTCTGTCTGTCTATCTATCTATCTATCTATCTATCTATCTATCTATCTATCTATCTATCTATCTATCTATCTAT
>JBAMYA010071224.1:0-25336 GCA_037176975.1 Arrhamphus sclerolepis
AAGTGAGCTGGGATAGGCTCCAGCAGACCCCCGTGACCCTGAACAGGAAATAGCGGGTATAGATGATGGATGGATAGTAACGAGGAGCAATAGTGGCTTAAGGCAGTAGTTTGTTCCGCCCCAGGGGCTACATCCGTCTTGCCAGGCCTAATATTGCAGGTCCTTGAGTGACCACCAGGGGCTGGCTCCAAAACTGAGTCAAAAGTTTAGAAATAAAGAAAACATAAAACAATAAAACATGTTGAAAACACGGTACAAAAAGCATCCATGACAGCTGAAGCTGAATAACCAGAGTAGCACATCATTTTATCTCCCTCCTCCAGTAAAAGGATTTAAAGCCACAGTAACCAGAGTAGCACATCAAATGAATGTAGTGTTTTTTGTTTCGTGTGTGTGTGTCAGCTGAAGTCCTGAAGGCTGCTTTTGTTGCCCTGCATTGATCTTTATGCTGGTTTTTGCATGTGAAGCCGGCTGTGGTTACTGGTCTTCATGCTCGGCCTGATCGGGTTCTCTCTGGGCATGACCGCCATCCCCACGTTCCCTGAGATCATCATCTGTGCACAGTGAGTGGTTCTACGCCGACCAAGCACAGTTTTAGATAAAGATTACAAGGTGAAACCAGTTCTTCTTCTCTGCAGGGAGAAAGGTTTTGAAGAGGGGCTCAGCACTCTTGGAATGGTGTCCGGGCTGTTCGGGGCATTTTGGTCCATGGGGTGAGCGCATTCGCCTCTTCATTGCTGCGCTTTGATTTATTTATTTGTTCTTATCTGTTTTGATCTGGATTTTAAAACAAGGACATTTGGTTTTCAGGATGTTTTACGGTCCAACAGTGGGCGGCCTCATCACGCAACATCTGAACTTTGAGTGGGCCGCTACAGTTCAGGGCGGCCTGTGCTTTGTGGCGGTAAGTATCAGTCGCGTAATAAAAATAAAGAGATCAAACGTAAATGATTGGCCTCCTGCGGGCAGAGCGTCGCGCTGAGAACGGCGGTTTTCACGCCTGTAAACAGAAAAACAAAAACGTTGTTGTTTACTGAAGCTCTCGCATTTAAGATGAGCACAGCTGCGTAATTTAACGGAACAGATGCCTGAAAGCTGAAGAGCGCCGTTAAGTCTCTGTGACGAGACGCCGATTTAATGTAACGACTCTGTCCACAGACTTTCCTGCTCGCAGCGTACTCCCTCTGTCAACGAAGACATCGAAGGTAAATAAGACGTTTCACAGTTTTAATCCTGGAATGAAGGTGCACTTCTGATGTTTTCAGGTGACACATATTTAGGGCTGAGTGTCGAGTACCTTCCTGCTGTATCAAAGTATTGCTCTGTTATTGAGACCTTATCCCTTTAAAGTTCCCCCACATAAATCAGCTCATTTAATGTAAAATTTGACTTAAAATTGTAGCTTCATGTCAAAATGTTGCAATCTTCCAAAATTTGTTTTATGATAAAATGTCGAGATTTTAGGGCGCAAAGTAGCAGGTACTCAGAAGTCGCAATTTTGCGACATGAAATCATAATTTTATATCAGAAGGTCAGAATTTTGCAAAACGTTTGAGACCAAAATCTGCTTTTAGCAAAAAAAACAACAAAAAACTTGATATTTGGACACAATTGTAATTTTATTTCAAAGTTGTCATTTAACAATAAAATGTGATTATATACAGCAAAAGCCTCAATTTTATAAATAAGCATCACCATCTTGCAAAATTTGCTGTTTTACAGCAAAAATAAACTTTCCAGATTTTAGGACAAAAAGTTACAATTCTAAGAAATTTACAAAGTTGTCATTTTATGTCAAAAAGTTGCAATTTTGTGAAAGTTGTGATTTTAAAGTAAACATGATTGTGTAAACATTGCTGTCTTACAGACTTCACAGTTTCAAGACAAAATGTCGTGGTTATAGGACACAAAGTTGCAGCTACGCAAAATTTTGGGGATTTTGTAACAAAAATTAGCTTTTAACGACAAAACGTTGAGATCTTTTTCTTTTTAAAGAACAAACTTTCCTAATTTCAGGACAGAAATTTGCGATTATATGAAGTTCATAAGTTTTGTGATAAAGTTGTATTTTTACTTCAAAAAGCTGATGAGGGATTTTATAAAAGTATGTCGGAAGCCTCCATTTTTTTGTGCAAAATGTTTTCTTTCAAAAAAAGGTGCAAAAAAATCTGATTTGTGTCAATAATAACATAATTAAAACAAGCAGTACTTTTGCAATATTATATTGTACTTTACTAATGTAACTACCTTTATTTTGAAATTTTATTGCATCATTAAAACATCGTTCAGGTATTAGAATCAAAGACACCCAGCCCTAAATGATACATGTAGACTAAGTACGATAAGCTCAAACTAATGCTTTATTTTTTTATTTAAGCGTGCAAGAAGTCAGACGACAAACAGATGAGCGCTCTCCTCTCCTGAACGGATGAAGATGTCAGCGACACGTGGAGAAGAACAGCAGCATTAAATGTGACTCGTGGAAACGCGACGTTTGAAAGGATGCACTTTTATTCAATGCTGCTCAGCAGCATGAAAACTAAACGGTACGTTTGCGTACCTCAGGGCCGCGCAGATTTCAGACCAGTCCAAGTTCGGATCACAATCCCACACGTGCCTTTTCTTCCCTGACCATTCAGTATTAATAGCAGTATTAATTTTTTTTTTTTTTTTTTAATTTTAAACCCCATCAGGATCTACTTATACAGTCTACCAGAAGAATATCTTTAAAAAAGATGTTTTCTGCAGCTCATAGTTGTGAACCCTGTATAAGCTGCAGTTCAGGCTGTCTGTTAAAATCTTTTAACCATTTAAAATGGAAAATTGTAAAAGTAAATAAGTAAAATAAAAGACACTGATGTGACTGTTTATTTACTGTCTTTGCTATTTTTGAGTGTACTATGGTGGAGATAAGCTGTAAAATGCACACGTTTCTCCCATCTTTGTCTAATTAATTGTATTTCACTATGAAATGAGGAAGTAGCGTGAATTTAAGTGAACAAAAAAATGTGTAATCATAATAAATGATGATATTTGTCTCTGCAGTAATGAATATAAAATGACTACTTGCTGGTCTTTACCACGTTATCACTTTACTGCTCCAAGTCCAAAGTTTAATGTAACTTAATGTTCTGCAGAAATAAAACATTTCAATTCAATAATCTGTTTTTTATTTGGTGGATATTTTTAATGACATTTACAATATTACATTCTATATTTTGTGTCCTGAGAGCAAAATATATATTTGTGTGCATAAATTGTGTAAAATTAACAACAGAGGACATAAAGAGACATTAAAAATGAGAATAAATAGCAAAGAAGCTGTTTTCACGTATCAGGCTCAAAGGCACTGTTGAAGTGGCCCGTCGGCCTCTTTGGGAGCGGCCTGTCTGTCGATCTGCCTCTCCTGCTGCTCCGGGTCGACCCTGAAGCGTCTGCGTCAGAACATGTGGCCTTAAATGAGGCTGCGGGCTCTCCGGGCTTTTTCACCTTCTTCTTCCTTCTACTTCTGTGGGAAAAAAAAAATCCCCAAACCTTTATGTTGCTTCGTTTGCTTCGTACTCTCTGCAGCTAACACGACCTGTCGTGGGGTTTGGTGGATTTGAGGGAACGGAGCCTCTCACCTGGTGGTGGCCAGCTCAGGTTCGGTGTCTGACAGAGTTGGCTCAGAGAAGAACTTGAGCTCCCCAGAAGAACTAACTGCAGCAGAAACCTGGAAAATGGGAACCGGAGAAGAAAGGACAACAGGAAAAGAGACTGAAACACTGCACACACACGAAAAAAGAGCAACATCCTGATCTTTTTGGTGCTAGAGGTTTGGACACTCCTGACATATATCCTCAAAGTACGTGTGATGCTGAACCATGAGAAGTACGACTGCATGAATTCAAGAGTTAAAAACTACAGGTGTTGTGACATTAAATGTCCCTTTTCCGCTAGCATCTACTCAGCTCGACTCTACTCTGCTTTAAGGGTTTTCCACCAGGTCGTAGTACCGGCTCGTTCCTCCTTTTGTCACACCTACTTGACTGAGCTGAGTCGGGCTGAAAATGCAACGTCACCAGGATGCAGGCCACGCCCACACCTTCACACCTGCCATATTTAAAACTCGGCAAAAGCAACTGTGATTGACTTCATCGTTACAACTTTAATTTTACAACTAAACTTTGATACGGCAAAAACTTGGGAGGAGTTCAGAGAGACCAAGGAGACCGACTTTCGACTGGGGACAGAAGAGTCTGGGGACTCTGAGGTGGGGTCGTCCATCACTGGGGCTGACGTTGCCGAGGTAGTTCAGAAGCTCCGGGGGTGGATGAGATCCGCCCTGAGTTCCTTAAGGCTCTGGATCTGTCTGCCAGGATCTGTCCTGGTTGACACGTCTCTGCAACATTACGTGGACATCAGAGGAAGAACCTTTGGATTGGCAGACCGGGGGTGTGGTTCCCCTTTTTAAGAAGGGGGACCTGAGTGTGCGATCCAATTACAAGGGGAATCACACTCCTCAGCCTCCCTGGTCAGGTCTATGCAGGGGTGCTGGAGAAGAGAGTCCGGTCGATAGTCGAACTTCGGATTCAGGAGGAACAATGCGGGTTCCCTCCTGGCTGTGGATCGCTGGACCAGCTCTGTATCCTCAGTAAGGTCCTCCAGGGGACATGGGAATTTGCCCAGCCTGTCCACATGTGTTTTGTGGACTTGGAGAAGGCATTTGACCGTGTCCCTTGGGGTGTCCTGTGGGGGGTGCCCTGGGAGTATGGGGCATGGGGTCCGTTGTTACGGGCTACCTGGTCCCTGTACAGGCAGAGCGAGAGTCTGGTCCGCATTGCCGGTTGTAGGTCGGATTCTTTTCCGGTGAGAGTGTGACTTCGCCAGGGCTGCCCTTTGTCACCGATTCTGTTGGCTGAGAATCAGCACCTCCAAATCCCAAACCACGGTCCTTTGTCGGAAATGCTCTCTCCGGGTTGGGGATGAGGTTCTGCCTCAAGTGGAGGACTTTTGGTATCTTGGGGTCTTGTTCACGAGTGGGGGGAGAATGGAGACAGATCGGTGCAGCATCAGCAGTAATGTGGGCTCTGTATCCGTCCGCTGTGGTGAAGAGGGAGTTGAGCCAAAAGTCCAGACTCTGTTTACTGGTCAGGCTTCGTTCCCACCCTCACCTATGGTCATGAACTGTGGGTAGTGACCGAAAGAATGAGATCGCGGATACAAGTAAGGTGCCTGGACTCTCCCTTAGAGATAGGGTGAGAAGTTCAGTCGTCCAGGAGGGACTCGTCAGGCCGTTGCTCCTTCACATCGAGAGGAACCAGTTGAGGTGGAACGGGCATCTGGGGAGGGTGCCCCTGGACGCCTCCCTCGAGAGGTGTTCCGAGCATGTCCGACTGGACCCAGGACACGCTGGAGAGATTATGTCTCTCAGCTGGCCTGGCAACGCCGCGCTGGAGAAGGTGGGCTTCCCTGCTCAAGCTGCGGCCCCCGCGACCCGAAAGGATGAGCGGAAGTTAATGGATGAATGGATGGAGAAAAATGATCAGCAAGCCTTCTCCATGGTGCGACGAGGACGCCTCAACGTCCTCTATTGTTGCTGTGTACGTGAGCTGAGCCGTCTCATATGAAGGCCCCACCCACATCGAGGTGGTACTGAACTGTAATGGAACAACTGAGACCGAGGTGAGTCGAGCAGAGACGAGACTGCACAAAAAGTGCCAGGAGGACGACCCCTGCAGTCCCATCTAAACTGTCTTTTATATCGTATTTAAAAAAAGGAAAGGCAAGAAGAAGGTTGCAGTTTTATATATCTCCTCCTAACCCCACCCTCTCCGTTTTCTTACCCTGGTCGGTGTCGACCTCTCGGCAGCTTCCTCAGCCACAGCTTGTGTAGACTCTTCGCTGAAATCTCCTACGGCAGCATAATGAAGGATGAAGGGAGTTTACAAATAGTAAATGGACACGCATGAGATGATAGACTCCACTTACTCTGATCCACCACATAAGAAGCAAGAAAATAGCCCTGCAGCCCGTTGAGCAGGCTCCCAAACCACCAAGTCTCATTGTCTTTGTACAGAACTTGGATGACATCACCGCGGCGGATGGTCAGTTCATCAGAACGGTTCGCTTTGTAGTCAAAAAGGGAAACGACCTAAGAAATGAACACAAAAGTGGGATGTGAGAGTCTCGTGGAGGGTTGTGACTGGGTTCAGCGTTAACAGCGGATGCTTACTACTTGTTGAACAGGAGCGGATTCTGCTTCCACATCGATGCCTGAGGAGCTGTGATCAGGGAGGGTCTGGAGCAGGAGAAAAACATTTATTTAATGTTCTCGCTGCAAGTCTGGACGGTGTAAAACAGAGTAAACACATCACAAAGTCTCACCGCCTGCAGCTTAAAAGATGAAGCTCTTTTTGGACGCTGGCCGACTGGACTGAACCCACCTGAAATGACAGAAACGACAACAAAGTTGGAATATTTCACTCTCACTGGTGGAAAGCACACACTTCTCCATGATGCAGCATGAACGTGCTTTTAAAAAGACTCTAGACTGCAATGCTGGAGGCTTTTCTTCCACGCGGTGACCTCGCGTCCTCCAGCTTCATCGGTTAAACACAAATAACTGAGTGATTAGCGGAACGAGCCACTCACGGTTCTGTGAGTTCAGAGCTGCTTGAGGGATAAGCTGCTCTGCCAGAGAGGCGGAGAGCTGCAGCCGGGAGTGCGGCGACAGAAGAGACGGAGGTGGCAGCGAGGCATTTAATCCCACCTGGGAACAAGAGTTGGAAAACAAAGTGATGCGTTTCAGTCACTACCAACTATTTCATTTTTTTAACATTTGAATGCAACTTTAAATGTTGGAGCTTCTGGCGCAGACTTTCACGTGGTCATAAACGAACAAAAATCTAAAGTTTTTCATGGGACGGATTTAAATCCCTGTGACATGAGAAGATAATGTTCTCGTCCTTCACATGATGTGCGTGATGGTCGTGTCACCTACAACATCTGCATCTGGTCCAGGTCATTGTTGTAGAAACTATTCACGGTTCTTCAAAGTTTGTTCGCTTTATAACTACAGTCATGTGCAAAAGTTACTGATTAGTAGTGAATAAAAACACAATTATAACCACAAATGAGTATATAGGGTACGTTTAATCACAGATAAATTATTATTATTATGATTATTATTATTATTAAAGAAAATCATGTCTGCAACACTAAGTACTCTTGCTGCCGTAGGATTTAAGAGGGAACGCTGCAGCCATGTGCTGCTAATCTTTGGCCCTTTTCCTGGTCTGGAACATTCACATACATATTAACATAATGCCAACAGGGAAAGACATGAGCAAAGGTCTCAGAGATGCTATTGTTGCTGCACATCTGGGAGGGGTTTGAGGTTCACTGTTCTACTGTACATCAGAGGTGTCAAACACTATTTCATCCAGGGCCACATCATCGCCATGGTTACCATTAAAGGGCTGAATATTCTTTATTGCCTCGACCAGCTATGTTGTCAGATTTACTGCTAGTTCCCGGGCTCGGATGTAAAAATTTAAAAAAAGTGAACTTTTGCCATAAAATCTCAAATTTCATAAAATTAGTAAGTTTCATCATAAAATATATTTGTACTAAAATGACATTTCTGCAAGTACAAAGGCAAATAAAAAAACGTTGACTTTTTTCTTTAAAAGACAAAACAAAACAAATTAATTTGCAAGATAATGTCTTTTTTTTTCCTAAAAACAAAAAACCCTTAAATTTTGCAAAAATCATTTCCTTTATCATAAACTTAGGACCTTTGTCCTAAAATCAATTTTTTCTTATAAAATAAATTTTTAAAACAATTTGTCATAAAATTGCACATTTTGAAAGCTCAAAACTTTTTTTAAACAACCAAATCACTTTTTAACTTAAAATTACAATATTTTGTTAAAAATATCAACTTTTTGCAACATTTTAACAGAAAATTACATCTGTTGTAAAATTGCAAATTTTGTATACTTTCAACTTTTTGTCCTAAAATTAAAATTTTTTCAATGAAAAAAATTATTTATTAAAAATAAATTTTTTTAGTAAATTTTTACACAAATTGTGAGTTTTGACAGAAGCTAGTAACTTTTTGTTGTAAAATCTTTTGCTAACGTTTGCTAAATCCTGACTTTTTAAACATAAACCAGCTGCTCTCCACCTCACTTATTCCAGTTTTTGATGTCAGAACCGAATCAAACGGGCAGTCGCTTTGAAATGTCCTCACAAATGTTCCAGTTATAAATATATGACAGTATGTGACATCTCAGACCCTACAGGGCGCGTTAGACGGCAGCTCCATGCAGTCAGCAGAGGACTGAACAAGTGTGGTTTATGTGGAAGGGTTGCGAGGAGAAAGCTGTTTGTCTGAAAAGAACATGGAAGCACGACTGAAGCTCACAGAGCTGCATCTGAACAAACCACAAGACTTCTGGAGTTCTACGGACGGGGAGGTGTGATGCTTAGTGCCTTGTTATTTCACCCCAAACGGACAGAAAATGAACATCAGAGCATCTGAAAAAAGTTAAAGAATCAAGGTTTTTTGAAGCCTTGATCGAAGATTAAAATTCTGTGTGAAGAGTCTTGAGCGTTATGAGAAAGCCTGAAGGAAGTGAAGCAATGTCCTGGAGAAGAATGGGTCAAAGGTCCACCTCAATGATAGGAGACACTCATCAAGTCATACAGGAAGTTGTTGTTGATAAACGTGAATCTACAAGCGGCTGAATCATGAAGGTGCTCCGTAGCGCTCAGGGGATTCTCCCTTTTTGGCTTCATTTGTGTTTGTCTCAGGTTGTATTTGCGTCATAAGTAAATGACTTTTATCATGTTTTTACATAAAGCAAACATAGAATTAGAGGAGGGGTAAGTAACGTTTGCAGAAGACTGTATTAAAAAGTGTCGACAACCAAACCTGCCCCTCAGTTTGTTGTTGCTTTTTTTTAAAGAAAAGTAGCATTTATGTAAATATGAAGGTGAAGATTTGAGATGATCGTTTGAAATAAAAAAATTAAAAAAACTTCTTCCTCAGTCCTTGAACAACACACCTTTAAGAGCTAAATCGAAGTCATAAAATGACTAATTGAGACTGCGTCACCGTGTGTGAACTTTAGTATACAACGGTGTGATAAAGGAGCACTGATATAGAAAGAAATTTAAAAATGACTCACCGCGCCTGCATCTGATGTAAAGCTCCTCACTGTGTGACTGGAGCCCATTTTATCTGCAAATGAGAACGATAAAACAAACATTTATCACTCACAATCACGCATGTGCTACTGTTAATAAACTAGAGGGATTTATAACTTAGAGTACCCTGTTCAGAAATGAATCCAGAGGCAGAGGACCGTCGACGTGGTTCCTAAAAATGGAGAGAAAATATGAGCTTTTTCTTTGTCTGACTGCAAAGAGCAACTACATCTGACATGATGTAAAATTTAGATGGTTACAAGAACTGAATCCAGTTGCTCCTTGATAGACTGCATTTTCAGGGCAAGTCTCGCTGCGTGGGCGAACTGATCCATGGCTGAGGACGAAGATGTTTCCCCCAACGCTGCAAAGTCTGGCGTGTTTCTGACCGCTCTGATGTCGACTGACGCCGATCTGCTTGCTGCTTTAATGTTCTGCATCTCCAGTTGGCAAACTGTAAAAAGAAGGACAAGCGCTGAGTACAGTGCGTTTCAGCAGGAAAATAAAAGCCCAACACCAAGTTTGGGGCATCTTATGTCTGAACATTTCTCATTCATGGGCTGTTCAGATCTGATGGGAACTGTGACATCACAGATCCAGATCCTCACTTTTAAAGGGCCGGTTATTCTTTATACCAGATTTCCCTCCAGTTCCTGGATGTGGTCGTAAAAGGGAAAAACAGAATTTTTGTCACAACATCTCAAATTTTTGAGTTTTATCATGAAATTGACGCCTTTGAACTAAAATCACCACTTTTTCCTGTACAATTGCAAATTTTAAAAAGATGATTTTTTTTTTCCACTAAAAAGTACATTTTATTGTAAAATTTCACAAAAAGATTTTTTTCTTGTAAAACCTTTGTGTAAAAAGTTTTGCTGTAAGACCAAGACTTTTTTTCCCCCAACAACCAAGACTTTCTAATCGTACAATCACAAATGTCACAATAAAGTGACTTTTTACCATTACGTTACAGTTTTTTTTGTTGGAAAATATTAACTTTTTTCCAACATTTTTACATAAAATTAAAAGTTGTCAAACTGCAAATTTTGTATATTTTCAAATTTTTGTCCTAAAATTAAAAATTTATGTTTAAAAAAAGTTTAATTTTACAAAGAAATTTAAAAAAATCACAGGCTTATTCCACTTTTTGATGTCAGTACTGAATAAAACACGCCGTCGCAGTGACTTCTTGTCTTTGCGTGCTCTCGAGGGCCACATACAATGAAGCGGCGAGCTGGATTTGGTCCACGGGCCTCGAGTTTGACACAAGCGGCCTGGTTGATAAAATCATTTACTGAAGCTGATGAACTCAAGCATCATAGAGAAATCAGATTTTAGTCCTTCAACACAAACCTTTACGGTCATGCAGATACACGTGAACAGGCTGGCTCTGACCGAAGGCACAGAACGCCACCATGTTCTCGTGAGGGTGGAAAGCGACGCCGTGGAGAGCGGTGGGGTAACAAAGCTCCGAGTAGACCGCCACCTGGTCACCTGGGAAAACAACCAACCAATCACTCAATCAATCAGTCAATGAGCTGGCGCCACGGAGCAGAGTGCTGTCCTAAGTATTTACTCGGTGCTCACCCGTTTCAGTGTTCCAGACGTACGCCATCCCATCCTCACTGCCAGAAAAAATGAAATTCCCACATGGAGTGAAAGTGCTATAAATCCTCTCCCTGTAGTTTATCGCTCCAGTGTACTTCTTCACAGCCAGACTGAAAAGTAAGTAAGTAACTTTTATTTATTCAGCACTTTTCTCTCACAACACTCATAACATCTTTCACAATAAAATAGATAAAATGAAAAACAAACTACTTAAGACAACAAATGATCAATGTAACAACTGGTCATAGCAGCTCTTTGTCTAGCTGAAGGAATAAAAAAAGCATAAAGAGTCAGTGAGTGCACAAACATGGCAGTTATGATGAACAATGAAACACGACATGGTGTCATAAACGCTTATTTCATTTCAGAACTACAGCTCAGACCTCCACCATTCTGCACAGGTCCCCCAAATATTGAGACTTACACCCAAAAGTATTACTCCTACATTTGTTTTATTATATTGGATTCCTTGACCATGTAAACATACACTTTGCAATTGGAATCACATTGATATCATTATTAGTTCAATAGTTATTTGTGAAAATCAACATTTCTGTAATGGTGGTTTTCTTCTGGATCAGCTCCAGAACTATTATAGATGCATCAGATCTGTTAACATCCTTCTGTTTCAGCTACAGTTTGATGTTAGCTGCACGTCTTTATCTGCATTTGTTACCTCACAGTTTCAAAAAAGATGATAACACCCGACTTTTTTCATGTTCTGGATCTTAGTATCCAGAATATTCCAGGATTTGGATCAGACTTTTACACGTTATTGATGATGTCATGACCATGTCCCATATTTTTTTGCCAAGAATTCAGAGCATTTATACACATCCTGAAAATGGTCCTATCTCACAGTGATAAAGAATCTGTCCATAACCTTTTGAGTTACGTTGCAAACAAACAAACAGATAAACCAACGCCAGCAAAAACATAACCTCCTTGGCGGAGGTAATAAACAGATGAGATAACCTCCCACTTACATCCTCAGGTCCATCCTCCTCAGGACGCTGTCTTTGGCGTGGATGAGGAGACACCGTCCATTTGGGTGGAGCTGCAGCATGTTGATGGCTACACCGCTGAGGTCACTCTCGTGAATTTTCTGGCAAGAATGAAACGGGGCGTTTTGATTTTCAGGAGAGATTTTTGTTTCTCTCCAAGTATTTTTCATTCTTTCTTTCTTAATAACACAAACTATCGCACCTTTTCGATACACCAGTGACGACACGCATGCTGCCGCTGCTTGCTGTCTTTTACTGACGATTTCCACACAATAATGAGCCCCGTGTTGTCTGCAGAGAACATTCTCATTCCTATTTTAGAAAAAAAAAAGTTATAGAACATCATAAGATTGCCTAAGACATGCATGAGAGAGATTTATTTTTTACTTTGTGAGTGCCTGCGCAGACAGTGAAAATAAAATACCTTCAGAGTCGAAACAAACTGTGTTGATGAAGCTGCTGTGACCCTCAAACTCCTGCAGCAGCTGGCCGTTCACGTCACTCACGTCCAGCCTCCACACGCGCACCAGACTGTCGTAGCTGCCGGTCACCACCAGGTTCTGCGCGTTGGGGTGGTACCGAGCACAGTACACGAAAGATGGATGAGGGAGCACCTTCTGGGCCGTTCCCAGGAGCCTCTCTACATTCCACTGTCTGATGGAGAGACGGTAAAAACGACAGTGCTGTTGTGTATGCAGAAAAGTGTGCCCAAGACTGTTCCAAAGCAACCAAAATACAAATAATAGGTTCTTACTCCACCTAGTGGTGCAACTAAAAACAAGTTATTCTTTCGTTTTGCAGGCAGAGACGCACCTCACAGTTCCGTCAGAGGAGGCAGACAGCAGGCTCCGATCGTCTCTGGACCAGCACAGATCATAAACTATTTTCAGGTGACCATTGAAGGCAGCCAGCACCTTACCAGATGGAATCTCATACACTGAGACAAACAAACAAACAAAGAAAAACAACATTTTTTTGTTTCCTAAATGCATTATACAAAAAGAAAGTAAACTGGCTTGAGACGTTTGCAGGAGCAGTGGTCCGTTTCAAAAGGCGGGTCAGAGGGTTTCAGGGACCGTGGTACTGTAACGCATACTCGGTGTCTGTTACCATGGCAACTGACTCTGAACTAAACCAGGTCGGGAGCAGGTTTACTTCAGCATACTTTTGGGAGATTGCGATAAACCAGCCGTCACTTGTGTTTGTGATACCGATTAACTTTTAAAGAGCGTGAGGGCTACTGTTTTTCTGCAGTTACATGACTTCTAGACATGATCTTATCCTTCACTGCATCACAAATATTGCACTTAGTATGACCATAGTTCACAGAAAACACCTTGGGTTACTTCAGTTTATTAGTCAATATCCATTTGCAAGAGTCAGGTTTCTTAATAACAGCGGGATGCTGGATGCTGGATGCTTACCGACCACAGGGAAAGCATCTCTGTCTGCACAAGCTGCAGCAAGGATGGTTCCAGCATGAGAGAACAGCACGGTGAAGCAGCCCATCTGACCTCCACGGAACGCCAGAATGTGCTTGTTAGGAATCCGGCACATCTGCAACCAAGAGACTCTTTTAGGACTTGCTAAGTTTTTTTGTTTTTTTCTTTAAATAAAAAGTCGAGACAATCTCCGGGAAGCGCATCTGCACACCTGACCAGGTAGTCGAGTCCACCTCAGTGGCGGCTGCTTGCTGCCAGAAGGCTGCGTCAGGCTTCTCTTGGTGACCTCGTTCTGCAGATCGCTGTAGGAGGTGCTGCCTCGCTCCTCCTGCAGAGCCATCATAGACCGGATGCTGGGGTCCACCTGCGGAGCAAAGACCGGGACACGTGTTAAACTTCGCCTCCCCACCTCATTTTATCTGGCGTATAAAGACAATTATATAATTCTTCTGAGGAAAATTTCAACATGAACGATTCAGTACTGACATCAAAAACTGGAATAACTGAGGGGTCAGTCATGATTCAGTTAACATCTGTAAAAAAAAAAAAGATTTTACAACAAAAGGTTGCTAATTTTTGTAAAAAATCGTGATTTAAGGACAAAATGTTGAAATTATAGAAAATTTTGAAACTGACCTCAAAATGCTGCAAAAAAGGTTTTCAGCATTTTGATGCAAAAAGTTCCAACAAAAATTTGTCATTTTAAGTTAAAAAGTCGTGGTTTTGTGACGTTTGTGATAATACAAAAAAAAAAAATCTCAATCTAGCAATATTTGCAATTTTAAAATAAAAATCTATTTTTTTGGTTCTTTTTTTTTTTTAATACAAAAAAAGTATTTTTTATTTGTGATTCTGAAAGAAAAAGAATTCTGATTTTAGTACAAAAGCATTTTTGCGAAATTTGAGATTCTGACAAAAATGAACTTTTAATGAAAAAAATCTGCAATTTTATGACAATTTCTTTTTTTCACAAAAAAAGAAAAATGTGCGATACAAGTAAAAAAGTCTAAAAGTTGCTCATTTTGTGGAATTTGAGATTTAATGACAAAAAATCACTTTATGCATTTATTTATTTATTGTTATATGAACAAGTTCAGGAACTCTGGACATCTGGCAACACAGCTGGCTGGGAAAGTAAAGAATTACCGCCCCTTTAATGGTAACCATGGTGATGAAATAGTTCAACACCCCTGGATGACAGCACGTCAAATGTGGCATACATCTACACAGATGTTGAAACTGAATCATGTACAGATGGAAGGAAAAAAAAAAAGAAAACTACCAAAATAGCAGCAAACTTACGTGCTCAGGAAGTTTAATCCCTTTCACTGTCACATACAGGGTGGATGCGTATTTCATTCTTGGGTACTTCTTCCACCATTCAAACACCTCTATTGTTTTATGTTGTTTCTTTGCCCGAGGTGGAGGGCAGAAGAGCTGGAGGCGAAGCTTACTGTCAATATTCAGAACACTGTTTGTGCCAACGAGCTGAAAGACGGATGAAAACATAAACAAAGTATGAACAATGGCAAATAAAAACAGTCAAATTAATTTTGCAAAATGACAAGATCAAGCATGATACCTTTAGAAACGCCCACGCAATCTTTCTAAACCCTCGCTCGTGCTTGTCTGCGTCGACGTTGGCCCGCGCTTCTTCCATAGTCACAAAATCCAGAATCTGCGTACAAGAATTTAGCAGAAAGCTCCTTCTAGCAGCAACAGCAGCATCAGACTAAACATCTGTTTCTGAAATGCGACTTACCTCAAAGAAGAGGATGACTTTGGGGCTTTCATCATCTTGCTGGACAAAGTAACTGAAACGTTGATTGAAAATGATCTGCTCCTGCCACTCAGGGATTACAGATTTGTTCTTCTTGAAGTCAAAAGGCTGCGTCATGATGGGGAGGATGTGGTCGACATTCTCGTTTTCGTAAAATGAAGAGACGTGGCGATGGCTTTAAAACAGGGAAAAGACATTTCATTGTTGAACTAATAATACACACTGCTTAAAAACATTTAAAATGATGAGAACAGAGGTGTCAAAGTCTTATTTCATCCTGGGCCACATCATCACCACGGTTACCGTTAAAGGGCCAGTTATTCTTTACTTTCTGAACCAGCTGTGATGTCAGATTTCCAGCTAGTGCCTGGACTCAATCGTTAAAATAAAAAAATTAAAAAAGGAATTTAAAAAAGTGAGGTTTTTTTCATCCAAAAATTGAGGCTTTTGTATTAAAAAGCTAGTTTTTCTTGATTTATTAGAAAAAAAAATTTCATTGTAAAATGCAATATCACGTCTGTTTTGTGTTTTTTTTTGTTGATGTTGTTGTTGTCATAGTTTGACACTTCACTAGAATTGTGACCTTTATCTTAAAATTGACTTCTGTTCTACAATCACAAATGCAGACGTCTCATCAAACATTTGAAAAAATGTTGACTTTTATTTTGGTTAAAAAAAAAAAAAAACTGTTGCAAGATCAAGACTTTTTTTTCAAGTACTGACACTTTATTGCATAATCACAAATGTTGCAAAATTGTGACTTTTCAACTTAAATTTATAATTTCTGTAATTTTCCCCAACAGTTAACAAACTACTACAGTTGCTTTCTGTCCTAAAATCACTCATTTTTGTTCCTGAAAAATTTAATTTGACAAAAATCATGACTTTTGACAAAAAATTTGCAACTTTTTTTGTTGTAAAATCTTTTGCAAACTTAAGACTTTCTGACATAAACCAGCTGCTCTCCACCTCAGTTATTCCACTTTCAGCTGCACTGAAATTTCCTCAGAGATGCTTTTGTTATAAGTTCATGATTGTCTCTGCACTCTTTTTGCAGTCCAGATAAAATAAAGTGGCCTTGAGTTTGACACCCCCACATTAGAACGAAAATATCACTGGTCCAAATGTTTCAAGTATCCCAAGAATAATACAGCTGAATGTGAAGCACAATCTAATTATCGACACTAAATCTGGTTTTGAGGGTGTTTATTCTCACCAGTCGTCTTTCTTCACATACTGGCCTGTCACTTCATCAACGACATGGATCTTCACCATGGGGTGTGAGATCAGGAAGTCCGTCTGGATTCGGTCAGTTCTGTGGATGAACACTCCCAGGACCAGGCTCTCATCAAATGTCGGTTTCTGCGGCGCTTCTGGCTCTGTCTCACTCTCTTCTTTGATGACTGAAAAATTGGAGAATAAGGCAGAAACTTTATCGAAGTCCTCAAAGTCTTTCAGTTTCTTGTTGAAATTACTGATGTAAATTTTTAATTACTGTGCTTTTTCTTCTTCTTTTTCTTCTTTCCCTTGTATTCTTCTTCATTTTCCACATCAGCATCATGGCTTAAGTTTTCATCGTGTTCCCTGGGGGAAGAAACAAAGAAATAAAGAAAAATCTACTTCAAAAACCTTTGATGCACATAAATGTGTGTCTATCAAAAACAAGCTATTATAATGTTATAAAAATATTTTTTCAAACATTTTTTTTCATTATTTCAAAACAGCATCATTTCTAATACTGATTAACTAAACAATTTTAACCCTTAGACAGTTTTGTCATGATACAACTCTGTTTTAAAATACAACAATTGATACATTTTCAATATACTTAATGCAAACTGGATTATTTATGGTTTGATTATTGCAGCCTGGTATATGTGAAAGAACAGCAGCAACACTGAATGATGGTGGATTTCAAATACTTGGGAACCGTTATCGACAATAAACTGTCCTTTCAACCACTCATTCACAGTGTCTGCACAAAAGCCAATCAATGCACGTATTTTACCAACAGGCTCCGCCTTTTTAAAGTTGATTCTACTTTTATGTTAATTTTTTATTCTTGTTTCATTGAATCCATTCTGACATTCACTTTCACCAGCTGGTTTGGTCTTCTTAACTTGAAAAGTAGGAAAAGATTACAGAGCATTGTCAAGGTGTGTTGCAAGGTGACAGGTACCACCTTAAACGACTCACTCAACTCTACAGGTCCAGCGTGATCATCAAGTAACTGTTTGAGTTCTTCCCTTCTGGCTGCAGATACAAATTGCCTCAGTGCAGGAGAAACTGATCAAAAACCTCTTTTGTTACTGTTGCCATTAATCTCCTGAAGAGTGACTGGGACTCTGCTGTGTCTGTTTTTTTTTTGTTGTTGTTGTTTCTTCTGTATGCTGCTAGCTTACCACAGTTTACCCTCAGGGATAATTATAAAGTTGACCTTGATTTATTTAAATGCATTTTTTTGTAATGTCAATTTTCATTAAATGTTCGCACAAACAGTACTTAACGTTTTTTTGTAGATCTGAAAAAACAGACCCATAAGACACGATAAAAACATCCATACACACCCTACATCTGACTCCGTGATTACAGACTTCAGCTTCTTTTTCTTCTTCTTCCCCATGTCATTATTCAGGGTGATATTTTGAGAGACATTGCTCTCTTCTTCCTCACTGGCCCTTGTTTTCTTCAGACTCCTCTCCTCCTCCTGTGCTATCTTCTGCTGGTATTCATTTAGCAGCTGATCCTCCACATCCTCCACCTGGCTCTCTCCTGTAGTGTCTCCACCTCTTTTGCTCTTTCCCTTTTTGCTTCTCCGTTTTGGTTCCTTTCTGCCACCGTCGTCATCCGGATCCAAGGTGTTCTCAGACTTGGAAGCATCTGCCTTCCCCTGGATGAGACCTGTGATGTCCCCAGGCACAGTGAGGGGAGGAAGCTCCCTTTTACTCTTCCTCTTAACTTTCGATGTTTCAGTCTCCTCTTGATTTCTGTTGTTGTTAACATTGATCTTTTCTGCTACTTCCCTCTCCCTTCGTTTGTTCTTGGTGTAACGAGGGCTGCCCTGTTCAGGATCAAATGTGTTCTGCAGGATTGTCTCATCATCTTCAGTTTCCTTCTCAAGGTTGAGATTTTTCCTCAGATTCTGAAGCTAAAAGTGCAGAAACAGAGCACAGAAAATACATTATATGTGGTCATGTACTGTTAGAAACGATCTGATGAAAGACTAAAATGCATTTTCAACAATGTGCAGAAGACTTACAACAATGCCTCAGAATTTTTAAGACATGTTCTCTTTTTTAATACATTTAAATACAAAATGATCTTGTAAGTCTGATGTGAATGTCAAGCTGCACATACCACAATAGTCTCCTTGGTTTTAGTGCTCGTCTTCTTTGACTTTTTCTTCTCGGTATCAGTATATTTCTTGAACACTTCATTAAATCTTTCCCGGGTCTTCACCCGATCTTCATTCTCACCTGCAAGAGGTTAAATTATTACTACCTGACAAATTGGATCCATTAAGTCCATTGATTCATGGCGTTGTACAGCTTGATGACTTATTTTGTTTTTGTAAAAAAAAAAAAGTATTGTTACCAGATCGGTATCATCAATACCAGCCTGAATTTTACTTCAGTGGTATCTCACTACTCTTCAATGTTTGCTACCACCAGGGCCACAACTGTCACCTCTCCCTCTCTTGGTTCTTTCATTTTCCTCTTTCATCAACTCTTTAAAGTACTCTGTCCATCTTCCAATCACACTTCTGGCATCTGTCCATCCATTTCCATCTCTATGTTTAATCACCCTAGTCTACTACAAGGTCTTCCATCTCCAGTATGATCAACAAACTGATCCATAAGGTTGGTAACATCATCGGACTGAAACTGGATACATTTGATCCAGTGAGGGACAGGAGGACACTAAACAATCTATTATCCATTTTGGACAATCAGCACCACCCCCTTCACAACAACCTCCAGAAGCATTGGAGCTCTTTCTCCAAAAGGGTCATTCAGCTTTGCTGCCACAAAGAAGGCTTTAGGAAGTAATTTCTGTCAGTTTAAATAAACTCTAAATAATTCTTACTTTTGTAACACATAACCACACACACACATATGAAAATATATATATGTGTGAATATATGTATATATATTTCTCATACTTGTTCATATTGTCACAGCAGCATAGAAGTTTAAAAACAATAAATAATGAAGGAATAAACACGTATAATTTCCTAAATAATAGTATTTATTGTTGATTAGAAAAAGCAGAGAACGTACCTGTTGGCATTCTCAGACACAGCAATATTTCTCATACTGAAGATAAAAAGAGAAAAAAACAAGGAGGAAGATTTTCAATCTAAAAACCCCCCACAAAGCTTGACAAAATCAAATGTTTTCGTTGCTCAACAAACGGATTGTGCCGTTTTCACTGCAGTTGAGCAAATTGAATAAAAGAATGAAGCTGTATGACATTTTTGGTATGGTATATGCTTATCCGAGGATGAAATAAAGTAAGAAAAGAGAACATTTATGAGAAGCGAGCAGATAAACAAGAATTAAAGCCACTTCAGCTGCTAGTCTGCTAGGTGCTAATGGTAGCTAACTGGCTTTGTTGACTTGCTACGCTTGACAAAAAAAATATTCCGGATCTTCGGAGGATATTCCGGCGCTTAAAACGGTTAAATTATCATATAAAGAACACTTTTGGCAGGAATTATTGCAGGTATGAACCCGGCAGAACTCATGCTGTCCTCTAACTTCTCTGACGACGCCTCGACGGTTTCCAAGCCAACGGGTCTGAACTCGGGGCGGAGCCTATCAGTGACGTAAACAAAACAACAACAAATTCACCAATGAGGTTGGAGGTCACGATGTACGTAATTACGTAACAAGCGTATCCATTCAAGAAGATAAACAAACGACTTTCACCCAATAAAAGTTGATGACGAGGGGAGCGTAGCTACGCAACAAGCGTACGCACATATTTTCATTTATTTGGCGCATATTTTCAAACGGAACCTTTATTATATGATATTAATAATACTCTCAGTAGTAATAATAATGATGAATTTCACTAATAATAGAACAAAAGAAAGTAGACAATGAAAGTAAATTGTCAGAAACCAAAACTTTCTACATTCATTTGCTAAAATTGTTTATGGAAACACTGAAATCTTCCACAAAATCTAAAGCTGTGGAACTAGAGCTTTATGTAATGAATTTGATTTATGATTTATTTTATTCAATTCTTAAAATTACATAAATTTTTGCTTTTTTAATTAGGCCTATTTTCATGTATTTATGTATTTTCTCTTCTTTTTTGCCTGTGCTAGCAAAAGAAAACTCTAAACTGTAAAAAACGACCATGCATTTGATCTATTGATATAGTTTATTCAATTTTCTTAGTTTATTTTAAATTTCTTTTCTCATTTCTTTGTTTTAATATAATTTTAACTGTTGCATTACCTCAATTATTCATTTGTTTCTGATGCTGTTGTTATTGTTAACTTCCATATATAAAATTATATCTGAACAAAGTGAAATAATGCACAAACTGTGAAAACCTGAGCCTTATGTAATGAGTTTGATTTCTGATTTATTTTAGGCTATTGCTGTTGCATTATCTCAAAAAATCCCTTGGTGTATTCAAGATCTTCAAGAGATGTCACTTCAAAATCTAGAATACAGTGTAAAGAGATTTCATTTGGTGATTTTACTTCTTTTGAATATCTTAGCTTTGTTTTAAAGGGTGTTCTATTTCCATTTCATCTTGATTTTAACATTCACATAGATATTTTTGACTGATGGTTTTGTGATTGATGCCACATAGACAAACAAGAAATCCACTTTGTCTAAAACCTAGAAACAACTCTGAAATGATCTCACAATTCAATATGGTCGATATAAACAACTCTAGAAGAAATAGTTTGCCGTTTTAAATCAAGAACATGCACTCTGGTCATAGTACCATCCAACTTTTTAAAAACAATTTTTTACCTCAGTAGAAAGTAATCTCCTACAAATAGTAAACAACTGGCATCAGACATTTTCTCCAAGTAACTAAAGATAGCTGCCATTAAGCTACTCCTATAAAAAACAGAACTCTAGATGCCTCCATAATGAACAACCAATTGTCTGATCTTAATTTATTTCATTTCTTTTATTTGTATGCTTCTGTATTTATGCAAAGCAGATTGAGTTGTCTTGTACATGAAATGTGCTCTGTAAACTTGCCTTGTATTCATTGTATAATAGTTTTCATTATAATTTTTATTACTACACATAGCCCCGATTTTAGAGATAAATGGGAGCTTAAATTCTCCAAACTTCAATTACATTAAATAAATAATACAAAGGAGGCAGATTTCCAGATTTGTTGTGTGCCTGGGATCCTGCTCCCAAACACCACCTTTATTTTGCTCTTCTTGCTGTTATAGAATCAGTCAGCCTGTGTAATCTAGCCTACATATTTACTTTTACTCATTATGCACTTTAATTCTGATGTTTTGTGGTTATAAATACATCTTTTCCTTTTCCATTCGCCACAACGTCATCGGCTAGTCAACATGATTTAAAAGTTGTTACCATTAACTGTCTGAATCAACTTTGTTAGTATCCTGGATTTACCAGGGTGACTGGGAGTATTGACGCATCCCTGAGCTGCGCGTGATTCCAACTCGCGGTCACGTGACATGCCAAGTGGGCGTGGTCTCACGCAGGTTACGTGAATCGTGAATCAGGTGTCTTCAACTTTCTTGTGTAAGGTGCAGTCATGGCCTCTGGCTTTTGTGACAATTGCAAACGTTTGCTCAGAGAACTGGCCGCTCGTTTGAGGAGAGTTTGGAGGGAGTTCGAGGTCACAATGAAGGACATTTTCGGAGGTCTTCTCCCCTGCACCTGCTTCACCAACACACCTGAGAGGAAGGTGGCTCTGCAGGATTTGTCCTCACTGCAGCTCATGTATGGTAGGAACATGTTTATACATTATCATTTTAATTCTGAATGTCCAAGGTACAGCGTGGTATTAACTTAAGAAAACATTTCATTTTTGGATCATTACCAGAAATCAAGTACACACACACACACACACACACGCAAAAGTAGCCACGCATAGATCAGCTTTTAAAATTAAGATCCATCCCTGTGATCCAATTGCAGACAATGAAAGTCATCTTCTCTCTCAGAGAAACCTCCAAGCTCTCAACAGACTTGCAACCTCAGAAGATGCTGATCTGCAGATGGCTGCAGCCACGTGTTATTTACACATCAGTCATCACTGTAAGTAAAGATCCAGTTGTCACATGGGGAATCTACATGATGGCATTGACACATAAGTGGTGCGTAGATGTGAGACTGTTGCTTCTCCACCTGCAAAATTATCATAACGTGCAGGACTGGTGGCCTATCATGCAAATTTTCAACTGAATTTTTTTCCAGGATCCAGGTGAGACGATCACAAGCATGTCTGCTTTTAATATAAAGGGGGAAATAAAAGAGAATCATTTTACTTAGAGTCACTCAATATACTGGTGCTAATAGATACCATTGTGGCATATATTGGAGCTGCAGAATTAATAGTACCCCTTCTTCTTCTTCTTTTGTGATGTTTTAGCTGTGTACCAGTTATTTGTTGACCACATGATTTGCTTGCAGCAGGTGGTTGATAATGGTATGCGATGTCAAAATCTCATTTTTATGACGGTAGCGATGGACCACTGGGGTTACAGTTTGGACTTCGGTGGCCAATGAATATATAAAAACAAAAATAAATAAATAAATGAACTGGGGAAAAAAAAGAAGTCATTCTCCCTAAACCACTGTTGTATAGCAGCGGTGTCAGACTCTATTTCATCACGGCCTGTTTACTTTTTCAACTAACTGACTTGTTAGTTTTCCTGCCTGTAAAAAAATTAATTAATTAATTAATATAATTAATGAATTTGTCCTAAAATATCAAATTTCACAAAATTTACAGTTTTTATCATACATTCGAGGGTTTTGTACTAAAATCACACTTTTTCTTGTATATTCACAAACACACAAAAAAAAATTGTAAAAAAAATAAAAAAAGCTAAGATTTTGTATTAAAACCCCAAATTCTTCTAATACAATCACAAATTTCTGTCATGAAATACCAAATTTCAGAAAAACTGCAATCAAGAAATTGAGACTTTTTTTTTCTTTTTTTAAAATCTTTTTTTCTAAGATCACAAATTTAACAAGATTGACTTGAGCAAATATTGTGTGAAAATTGCCAAATTTTCTAGACTGAGATCTTTTAACTACTATAAGACTTTTTCTCGTAGTCATAAATGTCACAAAATTCTGCAACATTTTGAAAGAAATCTACAAATTGTAAAATTGGAAATCTTTCTCTAATTTCAACTTTTTGCACTAAAATTACAATTTTTATGTTGTAGAAGAAAGTACTGTTTTTTTTTTTTTGTTTTTTTTTTTACAACAATCACAAGTTTTGACCAAAAAAATGCAACTTTTTGTTTTAGCTCCGTTTCTCTCCTGAAAGACAGAACCTTTATTTTGAATCTATTATCCCTGATGAATCCAGGTGGTCACTGTTTTTCTGTCCCGTTTTTAAAGGTGTTAACTAGCCCTTAATCTTCCCGTCTGTGTCATGTGTACTTCAGTGAAATGTTGTTTACCGCGAGCCTTCATGGAGTCCATCTTGGCTCTGCTCGTATCAGCTGAGCTGGATGTGCAGAAGACCATCTCTCTGGCTCTGGTGAACCTGCTCGTGCAGAATAAAGGTACATATTAAAATATTTATTATTTTATACATAAGTATGTAAGTAAACTGAACCCAGTCAGGATTAGGAGCTTTTAATTGCTGTCCGTGATTTTCCAGTGTGCAGAGAGCTGGTGATTGAAATGGGGATGCTGGTGCCCATTGTGGAGCTGTTCCAGTCTGGTGACGCCGCTGCTCAGTGTCACTCTTGTGCATGTGTCGCCTTGCTGGCGTCCTCAGGTTTGTGCAGACTTTAAAAAAAAAAACGTAACCCCAAAAATGGGAACTTAAAAATGAAGTGGGATCTTTGAAGAAAGGAAAAACGTGCATATGAAGAGCCGTGTATTTTGACAGCGCACTGCTAATTCTGTTACTGCAGAATTACAGTGGAATAGTTATGTCGTCTGCAACTCCATGGTGTCCCCGCCTTTGAAACGACCATGAAGGACACATAACTGGATCTTTGCTCGGGATACAAGCTGCCACCCAGTCAGAGAGTGACACTGATGAGTAAACGTTTGATTCTATCACATCCTGACTCTGTAAAGCCTTTAGTGAGGACTGGTTTATACTCAGGTTTTGACAATATCCCGCTTCACATTTTAACAAAAAAGTCTATTGAGCGATTACAATGTTCCTGGAAGGATTTATTTATTTGTGTTTTTTTTTTAAGTGAACTAAATGCTGTTCACCCCGAGGATGAATCCTCCTCCCTCGTTTATAAGAGATGGCAAATTATTAAATATGCAGTGAATGTGTTGCTGACATGTAGACGGGGAAACAAGACTGTGGTGCGTCAGAGAATGCTTCCTGAGGGGCTTCGTAGATTTACAGTCGATAAAACTTTAATGAAAATGTTTTATTTACAACCTCTTCTGACTTTAAATTTCATCTGCTGGTACACTCGCTCTCAGAAGAGTGGAACATTTAGCCTTCTCCTATCACAGGGGCGTCAAACACTTATTTCATCCTGGGCCACATCGTCACCATGGTTACCGCTAAAGGGTCGGTTATTCTTTATTTTCTCAACCAGCTGTGTTTTCAGATTTCCCGATAATTCCTGGACATAGTCATAACATCAAAAAAAAACAAAGAATAAAAATAAAAAACTGAATTTGAATTGAGGCTTTTGTACAAAAATCACTTTTCTTATTTAATCACAATTTAAAAAAAAAAGAAAAACTAACTTTTTTTTTTCTTTTCAAATTTAACAAAAATTGTGGACTTTTATCATAAAATTTCAAAAGATCAAGATGTTTTAATCGGCCAATCACAAATGTCACAATATTGTTACTTTTTAAAAATACAAATTTTTTCTCATTGGGAAATATAAAATTTTTGCAACATTTTGACATAAAATTGCAAGTCATAAAATTTCTAAAATCACCTTTTTTAATTTAAAAGATAAAACTTGACTAAAATCTTGAGCTTTGACAAAAAATACCAATTTTTTGTTGTAAAATCTTTTGCTAAATCCTGACTTTCTGACATCAACCAGCTGTTCTCCACCTCAGTTATTCCACCTTAAAGCAGCTGCTCTCCACCTCAGTTATTCCACCTTA